>PVKS010011296.1:0-57194 GCA_004027875.1 Aplodontia rufa
GGAGGGATAAGGGTGGGTAATTGCGGGGGGCTCTTGGGGGTAAATCTAATTTTCAGAATATATATATATTATATTATATTATATTATATTATATTATATTATATTATTTCATTAGAAGCTTGTTTGATTGTTCAACAAATAAATTTCTGAATAAAATAATTTTAAAAAGGCCTGGAGATGTGACTCAGTGGTCAAGTGCTCCTGGGTTCAATCCCTGGGACCAAAAAATTAACTTAAATTAAAAAAACAACAGTCATCCACCCATTACCTGAAGTCATTTACATTTCAGAAAAGCTAGATTAAGTCTTGGCTTTCCTTACCTCCACCTACCACCCTGTAACCCACCCGTAGAAAGGAGTGCATCTAAAAACCTATGAGCAAAAAAGAATATTTCTAAGTTAAAAAAGAAAAGCAGCTAAAGATAGAAATCACAAATATTCACAACAAGCACAAATAAAAGTGAGGATTTCAGAAGTAAATACAGCTATTCAGAATCCCAGCTGCATGCTTTCTATCCCTGTGGATTTTCTTCTTTCTTAACCTGAGCCTCAATCTCTCCTTTTGTAAAAGGAAGGCATCAGTTCATATCCACTAGGATTTCTTGGTGTTTTAGGTGAGATCATTTATTCTATGTGTTGTCTCATTCATGAGAAGAAATATATTTTTAACAACTACTGTCCCAAGCACTTGAGAATGTATTGGGGAACAAAACAGACGAGACCTCTGTTCTATGAACGTTTTATGGGAAAAGATAGAAAATAAATATTAGCTATAATAAATAATTTATATGGCATGATTACAGGTTGCCAATGCTTTTGGAGAAAGAAGTGCAAGGTTTGGAGTTGGCAGGAGGCTTTGTGGGGTGAAGGGAAGGGAGAGGGTACTGCAGTGTTCGATGTGATGCTTAGGGGAGGACTTTTGTAAAGGTCACATTTGAGTAAAAGCTTAAAGAGGATCAGTAAGTCGGTCAAGTGCTAATGGGAGCAGGAGAGAACTGCAGACATCAGAAACAGCTGAATAGAGGCCGCATCAGTAAGCAGGCTTCTGTGGTTGGAAAGGAGTAAGCAATGGAGAAACTAGGAGGAGAAATGCTAGAGGGGCAACAGGAATCAGATCCCCCAAAATCTTACAAGCCCATGGGGAGGACTTTGAATTTTATTCTGAAGGTAATGGAGACCTTTGTAAGGTTTGAAGCAAGGTGGTGACATGATTTGATTTATGTTTATGAAAGGGGCCTTTGGCTGCTATGTTGGGATTTCTGAACCGTGAGGACACAGGCAATAGTAAGACAACCGGTTACGAAGCAGAGTATGAGAGAAAAAAAAATAGCAAGCGATAATTGCAGAATGGTGAGAAGTTGTGAAAAGGTGGATCTAAGTTGAAAGTACAGTCCAAAAGATTCCCATAAATTAGATGTTAAGTGTGAGAGATGGGCACACATCAATTAAGACATCTGGATGATGGGATTGGGCACCTGGGAGAACAGAATTGCTGCTGGGTGTGGTGGCGCACACCTGTAATCCCAGCAGCTCAGGAGGCTGAGGCAGGAGGATCGCAAGTGTAACGCCAGCCCTAGAAACTTAGCAAGTCTCTAAGCAACTTAGCATGACCCTATCTCAAAATAAAATATAAGAAGGACTGGGGAACTGGGGGATGTAACTCAGTGGTTAAGCACCCCTGGGTTCAATCCCTGGAATCAAAAAAAGAATTGCTATCAGCTAAGATAAGGAAGATGATGGGTTGAGTAAGTTTCTGGACAGAGAGATCAGGAATTCAGCTTAGGCATAACAAATTTCAGATTTCTATTAAACATTCAAATAAAGATGTTCAGATGGATCCACAAGGTTAGGGCTCAAAGAAGACATGTGGGTTGGGTATTTGATTCAAGAGTGACCATCCTTTAGAAATGTCTAAGCCATGAAACTGGAAGAGATCAACAGGTAAGTAAGTAAAGGTAAAGAGTGAAGAGAATCAGGGAGGAGAACAGGCCAGTGACCAATGAATTAAGAGAAAATCCAGAGGGAACATGTCTGAAAGCTGAGTCAAAACAACATCTCTAAAGGAAGCAATGATCAGTGATAGTGTGTGCTGCCCACAGGTCATGTAAGATGAGGACTGAGAGTTGACACAGTAACACAAAGATCACGAAGATCACGGCTAATCTGACAGGAGGAGGTTTGGTGGGGTGGTGAGGGGGTGGAGGAAGCCAAATCATGCTAAGCTTTAAGAGATAATAGGAGAAAGTGACAATAGATGTTTTTCCCAAGAAATTCTGCTGAAAAGAGTAGAGAAAAAAAAAAAGTGGAGGATAACTGCTACCCAAAGTGGAGTCAAATGAAGGCTTTTTGACGTGAAAAGAAATTACAGCATGATTCAGTGTTGATGTTATATGTGTCAAGCCCGTGGAAAACAGCTTGTCACTTGGCAGCTGGTAGTATCTGTGTTCCACAAGAACCCATTCTTATGTTCCACAATCTTGACTGTCAAAAAATATTTATGTATTTATGATTCCCAACAAATATAAGAACCTGTGAATGTAAGTGATGAGTTTGTCCTATACCTGGAAGGATGGGAGAGCTGAAATGCAAAGAAAAAAAATCTTTCCCTGATTTGGATATGACCTTTTCACTACATTTCAACCAGCCACACCATTCCCAGGATAAACACCCAGGATAATTGCCACTTTCCTCTCTGGCCATTTTGGATCCAGAACACTCACATCAAGAGATGTACATTCTCCCTACTATACTTCATTTTCCTCTTGGTACAATAAAACTTGTTCTCAGAGAATTGATGACCTAGAGATGTGTATATATATATATCTTAGCTTATGACTTCCCACACTCCTCAAATCTATTTAATTCACAGTACAGTTGAAATACTACGAAAAGAGGAAGAGAGAAAGGCTAGAAGAAGGGATAGAATAAGACGAGAAAGAATGTGATTAGGTAAAGAGAAAACTTGTCCACAGGTGACAACGGGTGATTCATCTGAATAATAAGGACTGGGGGCTGGAGCAGTGACTCAGAGGTACAGCACTTGTCTGTCATGCACAAGGACCCAAGTTTGAATCCCAGCATCACATAGACAACTAAGTGTTGGAAAAACTAAAAGATAAATGAGAAAGACCTAGTCCATGTTGAATGTGATAGGTGTTTATTTTTCCTACCAATGGCCATTCTGCATTTTCTGGTAGTAGCACCTTGACTTTCCCATAAAAAATATCACACCACTGTTGGCTATAGGCCTGGTGAAATGTAGATCTTCTTGTAAGAGGCAAAACGCTCAAGCTGGACTGATCGATTTTCCTCTTGAAGGGAGTGAGTGACATCAGGAGGGGAAAGAGCTGTCCTTGCCTCCTTGCCATGGGAGTTTCCTCAAGGAAAGCAGCACTGGCCTCCTTCCCAGGGGCAGATCTTGTCTTCTGCAGTGTGTCTGCCATCACCGTGCCAACCGTGCACACAGGCATCCACTCTCTTCATTCAATTTCTGTGTGTACTGTTCAGCACTTTGAGTATAATCTCTGGATTAATCTGGCCCTTGTCCCTTCCAAGGGCGACTTATACATGTGAGTTGTTTTACGTATGCATAACCAATTCCCTCTCTTTTTTCCCCCTTTTGGATTAAGTTAGGCACACCTACTTGCTTTACATTTGCAACCACAAAATGGTAGAAATAGATTAGTCCACAAATCTGACTGTTACTGTAGACTTTTAAAATGACTTTTTTGAGAACACATTTTACTAGGAAGAGATATGCCCTTGTGTACAACTTTAGGTCCTTCCAGTACTTTCATTCAACGATTTTATAGAATCTCTCACTATTAGATAACAATTAGAAATTACTATTCCTCCTGTTCACCAACTCCTCGATTGCATGTCAACAAATTAATCCTAAAAACTCTGTTCCTCTATTTTCTCTTTGATGCAATAATAATGATAAAATAAATAACACTGCAATACCTAATATGAACTTTAAAGGATTTTTTAGTTCTTTTGCATATTCCAGACTGCCATTTGTGGGAAAAATGAGATCCTTTGTCTATTAAAAATTCTTTTTAATATCTAAAATGGAAATTAGCTATCGAGATGCCACTCTCAAGAGCCTTTTGCTCTTGGCTATGAAACCTTCATTTGAAAGCCTTTTCCTTTGAATTCTCTGCCACAGTTTTATGGGATGCTCAATGTAAACAGATGCCTCATATAAATTTCATTTTTATAGGTAGCTAATATACTAATATCCTACAGGGATAATTTAAGCTCCCAGGTGTCCAGGTTTTAACTAGGCAACAAAGAAAATTTAGCCAAGGACAACAGGACAAACCACATAAGCTAGAAATGTCATGGCTTTTACACAAGGCACAAAGACTTCAGTAAACTTGCAAACAGTGTCACAGAGAGTACAATCCGGCTAGGAAGAGACTCCATTAACTGAGATGAATCAAATTTATAGATTTTGTTGAGGCCATTTAGAAGCATGAAGTCCTTGTATATATTATTTATACACACAACCCCACATTGAAACTTGGGGTAGTAAAATGCCTCTTAATGAGATGGCATCAAAACATCTACTGTTCCTACCAAGCTATTGTTCTGAGATTACAGAACAGAATCTATGCTATTGGAGGGTACATGATGCAAAAATAGATCAACAATTCCTATAACATGCACACACACACACACACACACACACACACATACATATGACTGCAGGTAGTGAAATTCCTGTTGAGATTAAATGTAAATCTTTGCAGGAGAAGCTTATCAGCTTATCAGCCAAGCTTGATTCTCAAAAATTAACTGGAAGCTGTCCTTTGAGTATTATATATATATATATATATATATATATATATAAAGATCTTTGTTCGTCATTCAAGCATAAGTTTGGGACTCACTCTTTGCCCTGGTGTAGCATGTTTTTTTTATAGCTGTTCCCCCAATAAGGCATAGAATACTAAGCTCAGAACACTGGCGGAGGTTAGCACACTAGCTTCAAAGACAAGAAGCTTATTGGAGGAAACCAATCCTCACACTTTGAAGGCTGGATATTTGACAAATTTCTGCAAATGATTAGCTTAGCAACAACTGAAGTTTCCAAAATGAAATGCAAGGGAAATCGGACGTGGGACTAAGGGTCAACACAATGCCTGAGATTGGGCATCATGGAGCTTCCCACTGCTTGAAGCTGCAGTCTCCTTATGCATAGAAGCAATGCTTTGGGGCAAAGGTGCAGGGTGAGTGTGAACTATAAAAACTGAACCATAAAAACCATGAAACCCATGTGGTGGCTGGACTTCTGCACTGTGGTGGAGAGTAAGTCAGTGAAGATTTTCGCTAGCTGGGACATGATTGCAACAGAAGTAACAGAAGAGGTCCTCCTGACTGCTTTCCAAGGTGCAGAGGAGAAACAAGACAACTCCTTCCAGAGTGTTAATCCCAGGAATTGCGACCATGTGGACGTACAGTCTGAACCAGCAGTTGTTGGAATTTCTCCTAATCTGGTATGATGACCAATTGAACGTGTCCATTTAGCTAGACTATGGTGCCCAGTTGTTTGGTCAAACACCATGGTAGATGCTGCAGTGAAAGTATTTTGTAGATGTGATTAATACTCAAGTGACTTTAAGTAAAGGAGATTATCTTTATTATGTGTAGGTCTCATCCAATTAGTTGAAGACCTCAAGAACAAAAACTGAGGTTTCCTGGAGAAGAAATTTTTGTCCCTAAAGACTATAAAATGTGCCAGTCTGCTCTATGGATTTCTGACTTGTCGATCCCCATTACCATGTTAGCAAATTCTAAAAATAAATCCTCTTCCAATCTCTCTCTTACTCTTTCCTCTGTCCCTCCATAGATAAATACATGGAAATATATATATATATATACCTATACATATGTATGCATATATATAGACACACACATATGTAGGCAGTGAATTATTTGAAAAAATAAGTGATTATTCTGAAACAGGAAAAATATGCATCTTTGATCATTAGAGTACAGGAAAGAAACCAGGGGGAAGGAGGTGGGGAGTGAAAGGGGAAAATACTGGAGAATGACATTGACCAAATAATATTGTTATATTGTTATGTGAGTATATAAAAACAAATCCTACCATTATGTACAATTATAATGCTTCAATAAAAATATGGAAAAAATGTGTCCCCATGTGAAACCCCAATTGGTAAGGTAATCTATTTTTAGCTTACTGACGTACATACAGTTCATAAACATAGGCTTATATTTTATCAATATTCTATCACAATAATACTCCAACCCTCACATGGAGTTAAAATGATTTATTAAGAGTCACACACATCTTGCCAATGCAAGTATCATTCTTCTTTTGTAAATACCACCCCCATCTCTTCCTTTTTAAGTATATTTTCTGTAAATTATCTTTCTAACATTATATTCCACTCAAAATGAAACTACAAGAAAGGGGAATCCCAGGAAGGCTCTTCTTGTACCATGTTTTCAAATAACCCCAGGACTTTGGAATCCCTGAATACTCCTTAGATTTCAGAGACGAATAGACCCAACAAAATCTACAGCAGAAGCCTAGTTCAAAAACTGACAACTCTAGGGTCCAAAGAGAAAAGACAGATGGCCATTCACCTGGAAAATAAAAAGGGGAGGGAAAGCCAAAGTTCAAAACTAAAGAGATCAGTGACTTCAAATTATATTCATTCATTCATTCATTCATTCATTCAGAGTGCATTAATGGAGCCATTAGTTATTATACAAGCTATGCTTGACATCCTGGGACAATGAGGCAGGAGAGAAGGACACAAGCTATGTCTCCCAGAACTGTAAAGTACATACTTTGGTCCTAGTTTATACATGAGGAAACTAAACATGAGAAAGATGGCGAAATGTAGTATTTCAAGAATGTATTCCTTAAGTGAGTCAAATATAAAGCTAACTGTAAAATGAGATAGAATCTAAGAGGTCTCACTGGTGTGGATGGGAGCCAATTGATAAGAACCCCTATGGAGGAGTGATAATAAAGTGTTCTAGAGTCCCAAGAAGCAATGCTGCCTGCAAACAGAAGATGAGTGTGGAAGAAGGGGCCAGGAGACCTTAATTCCCAGAGATTTACAGTGGGGCCCACCTCCTATTATCACTGTCCTATAGAATTGTACTTACTTTCTTTTTTCTTTCTTTCTTTTCTTTTTTTTTTTAGTTAAAGAAAGTTCTATTGTTTTTTAGTTAAAGATAAGTTCTATTGTTTCCCCAAGAATGGTCATTTCACTGCTTGTCTGGCAATTAGGATTGAGCTGAGGGGCACTTAACCACTGAGCCACATCCCCAGCCTATTTTGTTGTTGTTGTTGTTATTTGGGGTTTTTTTGTTTTTGGTGCTTTGTTTTTGTTTTTGAGTTTTTTTCATCTTTTTGTTTTTGATTTTTTTTCTTTTTTTCTTGATTTTTGATGTTTTTGTTTTTGTTTTTTTGTTTTTGAGACAGGGTCTCACTCAGTTGATTAGGGCTTCACTGAGTTCATGAGGCTGGCTTTGAACTTGCAATCCTCCTGCCTCAGCCTCCCGAGCCACTGGGGTTACTATAAGCATGTGCCTCCGTGCCTAGCTAGATATTCTTACACAATTTTTGTGTGTGGAGGGGTGCTCTCTTTTACTGGTTCACTAAATTGATTCTTTACCTATAACTGGATGCATAAGGTTTTGTTGGAACACAGCCATATCCATTTGGTTATCCAACTTCTATGGTTGCTGACCCATGACAATAGTAGAGTTGAGTAGTTAAAACAGACACTGATGGCCAGGATGTAAAGTATTTACTATAGGGAAAATTTAGGAGAAAACAAAAATCACCAATTCTTGATCTATAGAGTCATTTTTTTGCAGGCAGAAATTTAAAAAAAAAAAAGTTTGAAAGATGTATTTGTGTACCTGGGAAAATAGACAGACGACTTCAAACTCATCAAGAGACTCAGCAGACGGCAATTGGGGAAATAGGTGGGTTTTTCCGAAGGTTACCTTAATGCACAGGACCTCCCAGCTCAGTCTACCTCCTAGAAATAGATCCCCCAATGCTGAACTGAAAACCGATCAAATGTCATGAAATTGATGCATATGCTACATATGACACATTTGCCTGACCTGTGTGACCACACAACTAACCCACTGGACTCCATCCCTATGGAGGCGATCACTGACAAAGCCATGACAAGTTGTTTGATAAGCACTTATTGAGAAAGAGGGGCTGGACTGAACTGAAATGGCAGGCGCTGGAGAGAGCCTAAAGCAGTCATCTAGGGCTCTGAGTCAACGGAGAGAGAATTCCAGGCCCCAGGGGGCTCCTACCCAGTGCAGGGACACGCACTGGGAGGACCTTTCCCTGTGTTATCACCTGCCCTTCTCATGGACACATTCTTTCTTTGAAAATCGAAGTCTCTTCAATAAGGCTGCAGTCTGTTATGCAAGCCAGGCTCCGGTCCGCTCAGTGTCCGCAGGTCCAGATTGCTCTCATCTCTCGCTGTGCTTTCTTAATTTTCAAGGGCACCCCTCTATCATCTGTGAGTGCAGTTCGGAGGGCTTACTGGCATATTCTTTGCTCTTCATTCACACAAGTGAAGAGTGGGTTCAGCCTTTCTCATTGTCATGCACCTCACGGAGTGATAATTATTTCCTCGGGAATTCATTCGGAGCCACAAGCATGTGTTCACCTATTCAAGAATGTAGGCAAAGACCTCATTTACCCGCCCTAAAACCTTATCAAATCCTGATTTATTCAGGTAACCACATCAATAAACACATCAAAATGCTGCTGGGTAAGTGACAGTCACTAAATAAAATGGAACGTGTCTTTCCTGAGGACTCTGATTCGGAATGCACAGCTCTCTTTCTCTAATCCTTTTGGACTGCCTAGGTGGCAAAGCTCCCAGCTACACTGGCCGCATCTACTCCACTTTGTAAGTTATATTGTACCAGGGCTATTTGACATTTTCAATCATTTCATTAGCCCAGTGGTTGATCACTTAACACAGCACTGAGTTATCACGTATTGATTGCATACTTTTTAAATCATGCCTACATGGAACTGTCTAGAATAATCATTGCTGTTTGAAGAAATGTTTGCAAAGCAGAAAAGTTTTAAACTCTTTGAAAAATGGAGGAAAGAGAAAGAGAAACAATGTTTTCAAAGTAAGTCACCTTGTTAGGTACTTTCCAGGTAAAGTATTTCTTTTCAACCTCAAAACACACACCTATACCTTAAATGAAAGTAAAGGATCAGGTAAATTAAGTAACTTGTCTAAGTTCTCATAGCCAGTAAGGAGTGATTCTAGGAAAACAAATTCAAATGCCGCTTCCTCCAGTGTCTAATCTCATTCCCTTGTACCATGTGCTTTTTTCCAACATTAATTGGCTAATAGGCTGGGTAACTCTTTTCTTTAAATTTATTATTAAGGTGTTGAGTTATTGTACAATCATAAATGTACATAAAGTAACAATATGATATGTATTTGTTCTTAAGCCAGAATTACCCCCACATTGCCCAGTATCTTGATTCTTCTATATTTCCCCCCATAGAAGCAATATAAATGCTTAGATTGTGAGTTTTCCAGAATAAAATGATTGCATAAGTATTATTTGGATTCTCATGGGTGTAAAGAGTATGTTATCTTGCTTTTTGTTGGGTAGCTCTTAATGCCACTGATACATTATTATAAAAAGCATTAAGTTTAGAACTTATTCTTGGATTTAGACTTCCATAGCTCTTTCCATTGCTTTCTGGAATAAGGTAGAGGTCAACAACATAAATTGGTATTTCTATTATCTTTCCATAATATTAACTCCCTAATAGTCACTAACGAGCCTTGACTACCATCACTAGTGATTCAAGGCACTCAGCAGATATTTAATTAGTACTACCTAGGACGACCCATTCCCGCTGGGTTTTATAGAAGATTCTTACCATAGATTACCCTGATGGCTGAACACATCAGCTACAAAATGGGCAAGGAGCCCAACACAAACTTGAACAAATCAGGGTTTCAAAGTGGTTGAAGGAAAAACAATTTTTGCAATTACTCAGCTTTTTTGGTGTATAGAAAGAGCATCAAGGGCACCAGGGTATGATTAAAACTGTTAACCACACAGCTAATTTACCCTCTCCTTGGGGCAGTTGACATTAAACCTGCTCAACCAAGAAATCCTGTTTGGTACTGAATGCTCTGCTTACCAAATCACAAATAGTCAACCATTTCCAGTCAAAGAAGTCAATCAGTCTCTGGTGGTGACATCAGCCCTTGATGCTATCTCCTCCGCCCTTCTTGGAAACTTTCTACCTTCTGACATGCTCCCATGGTATGGCAGCAGATATCACCAGCAACATACTAGAACAAGAAAAAAATTCAAATATGAAATGGAGGGTACTGATTTGGGGGAAAAAAGCAGAACATTATTTGCTTTTTGGACTTCAGTATCTCCTTCTACAAAATAGGCATTGTACCCTAGTCTCACACGGCATTGGAATGTCAATGAAATACTGTTGCTAGACTGTTTTCATTTGCCAGAACATTATCAGAAAGGTAGTATAAACCAAGTACTATGCCAGGCACTGGGCTACAAGAATAAACAAAACAGAGTCTGCCCACATTCTCATAGGTCTGGATAGGTAGATGGACATTAAATGAACAGTCAGAGAACGAGCTAAGTAATTTACGTTTTTCAATGTTATAAAGAATAGTAGAAAGCACAGAGTACTGTGGAAATATATAATAAAGACTCCCTGCGATGGACTCAATTTCACCACCCCAAAATGTATGTGTCCTGATCCCCAGAGCCCATGAATACACTATGTTACATGGTAAAAAATCACATCACTTTCCAGATGTGATTAAGTTAAGGACTAAAGATAGGAAGAGTACCTGAACTATCCAGGTGGGTCCAGTTACAAGAACCTTAAATGTGAGAGAGGAAGACAGGAGACTGAGGACAAAAGAGCAGTTGGAGGAATAAGACATGAGTCGGACTCAACCTGCCATTGCTGACTTTGAAGATGGTAGAGAGGGCCACAAGCCAAGAAATGCAGGTGGCCTAGCCAGAAAACACTCTCCCAAAGCTTCCAAAATGGAAAGCAGATGATTGGCATTTTGATCTTAGCCCAGTGAGGCCTGCATCAGACTTCTGGTCTTACAGAATTGTAAAACAACGAATTTATATCTGCTATTTTAAGACACTAAGTTTGGTGATTTGTTATAACAGCCATAGGAAACTCATACAGCCTTACAGCTAGCAGGCTGGGGAGAGGAAAGGGTCAGAAAAAAACCTTCATTGAGGAATTTCACAGAGGTGTAAGAGGTAAGATTATGTTAGAGTTCCTTGCCTATGAGCTCCTGTCCCTCTCTCTTCGTTTCAGACCCCAATCCCAGCACTGATGCCCCCTCACAGGTGGCTTCTGCATGTTTTCCTGAGGGAGCTGGTGCAGGAAGGCATATTCCTGACAGGAACCAGGAATCATGGAACCACGTAGCTCTCTTTGGGGCCTCTTTAACAGCACACCCACAGCACATACTTCTCTTCTTGCCACAAGCGTTTACTGAGCACCTACTGTTTGCCAGGCTCTGTTCTAAGTATTGAGAGTACAGAAGTGAACAAATAAAAGAGATAATGTCCCCATTGGTGGATAATAACTGGAGTTTTTCTTTATGCAAAAGATGAACTCCAATTTATCATAATTTCTTTTGAAAATTATAATCACTTCTGGAAAACTTGAGTAATCTTGGAAAGTGCTGTAGTCTTAAAAAGGCATGAGTACCATGAACAAATTTCAAACACCGGCCGTTTAGTCTATGTGGCCAGAAGATTCCATTGACTCCGATGCCTTCTGTTCTTTGGGAGAACATTTAAACAATGTTAACTTCAGCAAGAGACAGAGCTACAGCTTGGGTTTTAGAAATTGGTAGTGTTGGACACAGAATAGGCCTCTGGATTTATAACTGAGTTAGATTCCTTCTGAAATTTTCGTTGTCTTTTTAAAAAAGAGAGAGAGAGAGATAATGAGAGAGAGAGAGAGATTCAGTTTTGTTTAGTTTTTCATATGACTTTCATTGCTCCACCACTTTGTTGTGTACATGGTGCTAGGATTTGAATCCGTGTCCTTGAGCATGCCAGGCGAGCGCAGTAACTGCTGAGCCACTGCTCCAGCCCCTCATCATAAGTCTTAAACATAGAATTTATCTTAAATCTTAAAAGTGAGAAACTCACAGATAGTTGAAGAGATAATAAAAATAAATGGTGCCACACAAGAGAACTTGGCATAAACACTGCACAAACACCCACAAAAGTTGAAAACTTTAATTATTGCATAGCAGAAATGAAGTCATTGGAGTTTCCAACATCGAACAATTTGGGCAAAGGGGGAGAGGGTTGTTTAGGTTTTTATTGATTCACTTTGTTTTGAAATCATCAGTGAATTCTGACAGCATAAATATGTGTCCCACTAAACAGACCCTCCCAGTGCCTACCCCAAACAGACATGAACATCCCATGTCACTCCAGAAAAGCCCAGGAACACCTAGCTGAGATCTTGGTGGAGCGTGTCCTCATCAGACCGTTTAAGGCATGTTGCAATCTTGCATAATGAAGAATTCTTCAACTGCCTATTGGTTTGAGAAGGTGACCTGCCAGTCCCTGGATATTTGGGTGGGATACATTAATCAAACATTCCTTTGTCAGTGTTCATTAAATATAGTTAAATGATCATATCTGCCTGGGCTGTTTAGACCTGTCAGAAGTAATCTGCCCTTCTTGAGGATTGCCAAACAGGTTTTCATCCCAAGTGACTCAGTCACTTATTCTCGTTTAAACACAAATTTTACTTCCCTTCAGTCTGGACTCACCCTTAAAATCTCCACATGTGCTTAACACACCACACTGTCTAAAGTGGCTAGAATTGTTATAGAGCCTTCTCATCTCTCTGAATAGTACAAAGAATGTGGCCAAATTCTCCTCCTGGGAGTTGGGGAGAATAGAAAGTCAATTGAGGGCAAAACCACAGAGACAACAAATGGGGATTCTCAAACATGACTTGGATGGATGAACTTGAAGGACTTTATCCTTGTCGACCCAGAGCCCAGATCAGGAAAGCAAGCATTAATCCAGCCACCCACAAATAGCAGGTCTAAAAGTATAGCTTGTACCATATAAAGATCTGCAATAAGGAAGACAAAATGCAATTCTTTTTACAGGGACAAGTATTTTCAACTTCAGAACAAAGTGAGAGCTGCTTTCTTCAACGTACAGGGGCACTGGGCACTGTTGCGTTGTGTGTTGTGTTTCTTTTTCTTTTTCTTTCTTTTTTTCTTTTTTTTTTTTTTTTTGATACTGAGGATGGACCCCATTGGCACTTTGCCACTGAGCCACATCCCCAGCCCTTTTTGCTTTTGACTTTGAGACATGATCTTGCTAAGTTTCGGAGGCTAACTTTGAACTTGTGTTCCCCCTGCCTCAACCTTCCGAGCCACTGGGATTACAGGTGTGCACCACCACACCTGGCCTGTTTTGCTTTTATAAGCCACCCAACTGGTTTAGCTGTGTTTACTTGTATTTGGTGCCCGGATGTTGGAGCAAAGGGGCTGCGGCAGCAAACATCATGGTTTGAGCAAGAAGAACAACCTCCTCACTACCCAGAACTGCCTCACAGATGGAAGAGTCTTAGACCTTTCATTCCATAGTTTCTCCTCTAGGAATCTCTCCTAATGGACCACTTGGCAATACAGAGAAAGACTTCATGTGAAAAGATGTTTGTCCCTGTTTTGTTCGTAATCGAAAGAATGGAATATAAAAGGACACGCCTACACAGATAACAAAAAAAACGGCTTAAATTAATTACTATTCCACAGAAGAGGGATATTATTTAGTCATCAACAATTGTTTATAAGAAGTTTCAAGAACAAATTTGTTTCTTATCTGTTCATGATATGTAGTCTATCCCAACATTTCTACAAAGATCATCATTTCTCCTGGTTATCAATGACAGAAAAACATCTGAAGATAACCCTGAGAGTATAGATGCCTACCACAGTGGACAGTACAGAACGGGCTTCTCCTTTTAAAATAGTTGCATGAAAAGATTCATTATTTATTCCTAGATAACCAGTGCTTAATCACTCGATTATTTTTTATATTTGGTATTACTTTGCTCATTTTATTCTCTTTTACTAAAAACTGATTGCTAATTTATATTACCCATCTGGGGAAAAAAACTTACAGGTATGCTCTCTCATAACTATTTTGTTGGACAAGTCCTTTACTTCATGGGATGCTATGGAAGAGGCCTTTTTATTCTTTAGTAGTTGAATAACAGGAAATTTTGCATTTATATTGCCACAAAAGTGGGTTGAGCTGTTAATCTTCCTTCAGAGAAGCACGCTTTTCTTGTCACTATGTTGGTTCTCATGCCTTTATTAGATGAGGCTCATCTTTGACTTTTTCTTACTGCCTACAACAAGATTTTGAGTTGACATGTTTCAATGAATCCTAGAGAACAAGTAACAAGCCCCTACATAAGTGGGTTCCCGGATTTTTTTACTTTTTGCCTCAAGATGCATTTTGGTTTTTTTTTTAAGAAAGAGAGAGTGAGAGCATGCGAATCAGTTTCATTTATTTTTCCATCTGGCCTTTGTTTCTCTGACACTTAGTTGTGTATGTGGTGCTGGGTTTGAACTCGTGTCCTCAAGCATGCCAGGCAAGCGCTCTGACCGTTGAGCCACCACTCCAGCCCTCAAGAAGCATTTTTAAGCTTTATGTGGAACCCCTGATATTCCAGGTCAGTCAAAGAAGAAGTTGTCTGACTGAAGTGGTGTGGGGAAGGAGAACAGCTGAGGGTGACCAATAATTTTTTTTAGCAAACTAGGATATACTCTTAGAAGGGAAAGGAAGCACTCTTAGCAATTGCTTTGGGACAACTTATTTTACAAGTGATTCCTTTCTGCTTCCAAAAGATCACATGGCCAGATTGACCAAGGGACATGACTGGGAATTGGCTACATAAAATGAAAACCCTATTTGGGGAGAGAGGGAAATGCTGTAGCTCATGTCTTGAACTAAACAAGTTGCACAAAAGCTGTCTCTGCAACACCCAGGCGGAGGGAGGGCTGATTTGGTCAATTCAGGAAGTGCTCAAACAGGACCATAAGAAAGAGAGGGACCCCCCAAATTAGCAAAGGACATCAGCATAGGCAGTAAGGGGGGCAGGGGGTACTATGGGATACAAAGTGCAAGGGCGGGTAAAAATACTAAAAGAAGCTCAGTCTTACTCAAACACATGGAAATCAAAACAGAAATCCATTTTTCTCCTAGGAAATGGGCAAATATTTAAGTGTGATGATACTTGATATTGCTAACCTGCAGGGACACAGTCATTTTAACATTCGGGATACTGCGTACTACCAAGTTCAAACTTTTCAAATGACCACTGGGCAAAAGTTACCACAACAAAAACATACATTATCTTTGACCTGACAATTCCATAGATGAAAATTGACTTGAAGGATCCATTGTAAAAGGGACATAAGAGGAACCAGAGTTTGTCATAACAAAAGGAAACCCGGAAACAACATAAACGTCTACCAGTTAGGGAAGGAATTGACTGTACCACGGGATAGAATATCTATAGGGTGGAATGTTGTATATTTAATAAAAGAAAAACTGAGCATAGCTTTTGAGTTCTGATATGGAAAAAAGTCTCAGATTTCAGTAAGAAAAAAAAAGAAAAAGAAGAACGAAGTGAAGTCAGAATATTGTGTCTATTATGGTTTTTATTCTGTACATTGCTAAGAGGCAACTTTCAGATATTATACCTGGAATTTTAACACCACACCAGAGAGCGTGCCAAAGGCTGTCTCTGGTTGAGGAATTCAGTGAAGGAGGTGGGTAGGAGGGAGCATTTCACTCCATTTTGTGCCTTTCTGTCTTGTTTGAATTTTCCAAATATGTTCACGTGCTCCTCTCATAAATTTTTAAAATGTCAACAGAGATTATCTCTGTGGTGGGATTATCCTAATAAATATTATAAAAGGTAGAGACAGTTATGTGTGGGGAAGACAAAATGAGAAGCCCAAGTCAAGAGACATTCCAAACCACACAGCCTTGGATGACTAGGAAAGAGTCGGAAACAGATTGTTTGCTTTGCATAGTGTTTTGATTGGAGTCGTCATTCACACAAATGTTTATCATAATATTTTTTTAAGAGAGAGAGAGAAAATCAGTTTTATTTAGTTTTTCATGTGGCTTTCATTGCTCTGATGCTTCGTTGTGTTTGTGGTGCTGGGGTTCGAACTTGCATCCTCGCACATGCCAGGCAAGCACCATAACCACTGAGCGACCACTCCAGCCTGTTTATCACAAGATTGAAGTCACAAAGATAGCATCCCTTCTTTCTAGAAAGAAAATGAGAGAAATAAGTATAAGGGGTCATGGGAACAGAAAACATAGCCAAAATCGATGTGGGCATGCAGAAAAAATTCCTCAGAATATCCAACCCACCTCATCTTCATTCCTGGTCCTCAGAAACCAGGAGAGGTGCTGCTTCCATGGAGCCTTCCCTAACATCATTCCCTTAAAGCACAAAAGCCAGTTTTGCAAGAGACCAAAATTACCACGATTTGATCTACTATATCCTTCTGAAAGGGCAGTAAATGCAGGTTGAACTTAGAACTGGGAAGCAGAAGGCTTCTACAGCTGCACAGGGAGGGTCTTCCAGAAACCTACCAGGAGGGCAACTCGCTCAGAGAAGCCAGCCAGTGTAGACCACCAGCTGACTAGCTCTGTTCTGTCCTCAGGTCAAAATAAATGCAGAAGTGAAGCAAAGTGGATGTGGGCCCTTCCCCTTCCGGCTGGGTTAGGAGAAGGGAGGAGACATCACAAGCACTGAAGGGTGGAACTGACAAACTGCTCCATTCAGATGTTCTCCCTCCTCTGCCCCAGTAGAAATGTGGCTAATAAGGTGATGCATCCTTCGGTTTAAGGTTTTCCAACCTACTCCTTTCATCAGAAGCAAAATACTTGCATTCATGATGTTTTTCTGCAAGTCTCACTCTCAATCCAAAATATTCTAACAAATAAAAAATTTTTCTCTGCAGTCCAGGGATGGGCATTGGTATTCCATGAAATGAATATCAACAATAATAGTCATCGGGCATCTTCTGTTTCTCACGACAGATGTGTTAGTGCCACCCTGCAAGGCAGGCAGCACCACACCCCTTAGCAGATGAGGAAACAGGGGCTCTGAGGGCTCAACCACTTGCTCAAGATCACATTGGTAATCAGCTGCATGCCCTACAGATGCTATAAAATGTATCCAGAATTAAACTGAATAAAGTCAATTTCCCACTGGTTTGCCTTTCCCTGTCCTCAAACATACATAAAAGACTGGACTCTACAGAAGGAAGCAAATACGAAAATCTAAGAACATCCAGCTTCCGGTTTATCTGCGCATAGAACCTTCTGCATTGAAGGAGATGTTACACATGCATGCTGCACGGTCCGCAGCCATAAGTCACGGGCAGCAACTCAACACTTAGTGTGTGGCTAGGGTCACTGAAGAACTGAATGGTTTACCTAACATTATTTTAGTTCATCTCCATGTAAACAGACGCAGGGCTACCATATTGGAGAGTGAGGTTCTAGCCAAAGTCATTCAAGAAGCATTTGTTTTTGGTAAAATGGCATCAAAGGGAGAGGAAGTAGAGAGAGAAGTAACACTATAAAATCACTAACCATTTAGAGCTGGAAAAAACCTTTCTGAGACCATCTCATCCAACCCACTCATTTTACACAGATGAGTAACCTGAGACCCAGAAAGGAGTAGCAATTCAGTAAGCTCACACAAGTTAGCAGAAGGCCAGATGTAAATCCCACATTTTTTTTTCTTGGAATTGGGGATTGAACCCAGGGATGCTTAACCCCTCAGCCACATCCCCAACCCTTTTTAGATTTTTTTTTTTAAAGAGAGAGGGACCGTGAGAGACAGAGAAAGAGAGAAATTATGTTTATTTAGTTTTTCATGTGGCTTTTGTTGCTCTGAGACTTTGTTGTGTACGTGGTGCTGGGGTTTAAACTCGTGTACTCACACGTGCTGGGCAAGCGCCGTAACCACTCACCCGCTGCTCCAGCCCTTTATATTTTATTTTGAGACAGGGTCTTGCTAAGTTGCTTAAGACCTTGTTAAGTTGCTGAGGCTGGCCTTGAATGTGTGCTCCTCCTGCCTCAGCCTCCTGAGCTGCTAGGTTTACAAGCATGCACCACTAAGCCTAGCTAAATCCCACCTTTGAATAAAATGTTCAGCTATGGTGTTTATAGCCAAGGTGCCAAAACAACTACACAGGTCTGCCCTAAACTAAAGAAAATAATGTACAGATTTTCCCCTTTATTCTTTAAATCTGTATGAAATAAGTAAGGCACAAGAAGCATAGACAGAATGGCTCTCCTTACCCCTAACCAAATCTCTCTATATCACTAAGAAATAATTTAAGGTAAAAATCTCCACAAAACAGGGAGATAAGCATGAGTATAAAGCTAACCTGCAAGTTAATTCCACAGCCTCCTGTTAGGGAAACACCAAGCACCTTAGAATGATGCTTTCGTGCCCCAATTCTATTACAAAAAAAAAAAAGAATTGGACTCCAAATTATAATATTCCCTGATCCGTGCCCTCCTTCCCTGCTCCCACCCACAAACTGGGTAGAGTCCTGTCAACCTCCCTCACTGAGAAGCTCTCCTATTTAATTAGGTTAATAGGTTACAGATAGGTTAATTGGGTTAAATCCTGGGCAGAGTGAAAGTGCTCTCTAATTGCCGCTCTGTCCCATTACCTGGAGCTGCGATGACTCTCAGCTCACGCTTGTCTGTGTTACCCTCCACAGAGGCCTCCTCACACCCGGTACACGGCAGAGACTCGCATGGGCACGATCATACCCCGAAACTCTTTGGCAAAGGCATTTTGAAAAGAGTACTTTCTGCCTTATAAATGATCTCTTCCAGGTTTCCAGTGAAACAAGTCATTTAAAAAAAAATTTTTTTTTTTTTTTTGACAAATGAAAGGGAGGAAAAAAATGCCTTTTCAAATCCAGGGCACTTGAAAGTTTCATTTTCCTGTTTTAATTTGCTTCTGCGTTTCTAGGGAATAATAATAGTTTTTTAATGCCAAAGGTGGCTTTCATCACTCAAAACCCTCTAATTTCCTCTCATATTGCAAGTAATGTGTTAATAGTTCCAAAATGAAATATTACCTAAAACACAACTTGGTAATTTTCCTCACAGTTCAAAGTTATTTGAAAAAGAAGCATCACCTTTTACAAATATTTACTTTGCAACAACGGAAGACACTGCAAATTATCTGCAGCAGTTTCTATGCTCTTTTTTTGTGTGTGTGGTCTTTGAGTCTTCCACCAGGAAAAAAAGAGAAATAAATGAAAAAAAAAAGAGAGAGGGAAGAAAAACTGCCCTTGACCTTCCATGTTCTAATGCCAGGTTCCACCTAAGGACCTGAATCCCACCTTGAAAATTAAATAATGCTCATATGTACATAAAATACACAGAGAGGAAGAAAAGCATGGTATTCATGGTCTCATTATAGAATATACACACCAAAGAAAGGATGTGCACAGAGGCCATAGAGAATTTAAAAGATTTATTTATGATGTATTACTGTAATTTTTAATTTAGACATGCAAATTTTTTAATTTGCACCGACTGCTTTGCCTTAATGGTTTTGATTAATACTTGGAGGTAGTGTTTGTGAAAGAGATTTATACTGTGATTCATCTGCAAAATAATCAAATCATTACCAGCTAATGACAAAGCTGTGAAAAATGATATAGATATTGTGTAACTTCCAGCTATGGCTGAGCACGTGGAGGTACCCGATCCTTCCAGCAAATGTGGACTTGTGTTAATAACTGCTGGGAAGTTCGCTCTAGGTCCACTCTAATTTGGCAACAAAAAACATTGATCTTAATAAAGCTGTCTGATAAAAGGAGCAGTGATTAACACCCTGAACCCTCCACTCGGCTGCTCATGCCAAGGCCCCCCCCCTTTTTTTTTTCCAGGAATGAAATCCCACTGTACTTCCTGCTTATCGCTCATCGCTCCATCTCACCTCAGCCCTCAGTGGCTCTCCAGATAAGGCTGCAGACAGCACGAGGAGGGGTGGGGGACAGGGAGTGCCCCAGGGAGCACACACTGGGGGCTGCAGGTGGCTGCTATTGGGGAAGAGAAGCCCAGAGTTAGAACCCCTTCCAGAGCCAATGCCCATCCCTTCCAGTCCTAGAGCCTCTTCTTCTTGTGGGTTCTGAAGGACTGAATGACTCTTGCTCTCTCCTGCTAATCCTGACCACATCAGCAAAGGTGGAGAGAAAGTTCCAGAGCAGGTCCACAGTCAGCAAAATGAACCCTTAAATGGTTTCAGGAAGCAGTAGAGGGCAGGAAGCAGAAACCCACAGATAATCCCCAAATCTTGCTACAGTCAAGTTCCTCCACCACATCTTATATCCAAGTAGCCAACTCAGGCAAATAGGCAGATTTCAATTTCAATTTCTGCCACCCTCACCACCACCACTTCATAATAAAATTAACATTTCTTGAGGTCTTTTTTTTAAATTGACAATTAAGCACTGTATATATTTGTTACGTATAACATGTTGTTTTGAAATACGTACACATGGTGGAATGGCTAACTTGAGCTAAATACCTTGAGGTCTGACTGCATGTCAGTCATTAAGACACTCCCTCTGTGCCTACTCTTGCATTAATCCTCATCACAAACTAGGAAGTAGCCGGGCACAGTGACCCGCACCTGTAATCCCGGTGGTTTGGGAGACTGAGGCAGGAGGATCACAAGTTCAAAGCCAGCCTCAGCAACTTAGTGAGGCCCTAAGCAACTTAATGAGACCCTGTCCCAAAATGAAATGTAAAAGGGGCTGGGGTGTGGTTCAGTGGTTAAACGCCCCTGGGTTCAAACCTTGGTACCAAAAAAATCTTGGAAGTAAACATTGTTATTATTATTCTTCCCATTTTACAGAGACTTTCCCAATGTTAACAAAAGGAAATTGGCCTGTGATGGAAGCAAAACTTGCTTCCGACCCAGTCAAGCATGATACACGCTGTTTCTCAAACCATGTCATTCTCTGCCTGAAGTTCCTACTGAAGAATGAAAACACCCAAAATGAGAGCAGTTAAAAAAGAGATGGAATAAGATAAACATTAAAAAAACAGAAGAGAGAAAAAGCAAGCATTAATCCCAGTTAATGCAGATGTGTTGTATTTTAACTTGTTAGGAAGCTCCTTTTTCTTTTTCTTTTGGTCCTCAAAAAGGAAAAGCCCAGTGAGTTGATAATCATTAATATTTCATTGAAGACCAATCCATATTTTCTGTGATGGTGACTTGGACATTCCACTTCATCAGGAAGCCATTCTGCAAAATCAGAAAAGCCAAGGCACTATTCTGCAAAGCACAAGCTGAGACTACTTATTATTATTATTTATTCCTTATTGGGTGCCAACCGGGTCCCTACTGCAGAGAGGAAGTTATAAAGGCGTCATGCAGAGGCAGACGGTCCCCATTCGCTGGGCTCACAATCCAATTCCTTGCATGACTACAGTGGGCCCTGCGTCTTTAATTACCGGCAACTGCGACTGCCATAGAACCTCACAAGGAAGATCAGAACTTTCTGTCATTTTTCTAGACATCAAGATAAATGAGAAGGGAAGCAATATGTGTAATTAATTTCAACCAGAGCTGGAGGAGAAAAAAACTTTCAGCTGTGGTCCCACACTGAGCATTTATCAGGACAGCCTCTGTCTAGCAGAGCTGAAGCCAGCGGATCACAGTCGTGAACTGGGATGGATGCCCCTTCAGACAGAGCCAGGAGAGAGACGTCCACCGAACGTGGATTTCGTAGCATTATTTCAGCACAAGATGTCAGAGATAAGCAGGTGACTTAGCTATGCACGCAGTCCAGGAAAAGCAGGCAGATAGAGTGGAAATGGAACCATTCAGAGCGAGCCCATGTCAGGAGCCTCGGGCCACGTGAGCAGTAGCTACAATTCAAGTACAAGATGCAGGGCAAGTAACGGAGGCCACAGTGTGGAAGAAGGGGAAATATGCTCTCAGCAGTAAGCCTGCAGCCGAGACATCAGGCCTGGGCTAAATAAGTCCCCCTAGTGCTTAGGCAAATGATGCTGCTCAATTCTTGAGAACCAGACCATTTCTCCGCCCCTCAACTTCTGAATGCTTCTAAAGACTGGTCTGAGCTAGCTTTGTAGAGAATTCAACCCCAAATGTATTCTTATTTTTTTCTTTTTTTAAAGAGATAGAGAAAGAGAGAATCAATTTTATTTAGTTTTTCAAGTGGCTTTCGCTACTCTGACACTCACTGTGTATGTGGTGCTGGGGTTTGAACCTGGGTCCTCATGCATGCCAGGCAAGTGCTGTAACCACTGAGCAACTGCTCCAGCCCCCCAAAATATATTCTTTTCTTTTTCTTATTTTTTATTGGTGCAAAAGATATTCTTAATGACGATTTCAGAGAAGGGAGGTGCCCTCTGCCTGTCAATAATGTGCGAATAAGGACTGAACCAGACATTGTTTTCCCAAACAGGAGGGTAACACAGATATTTTTGAGGAAGACCAGAGACCAGTGCATTATCTTATTTAGGTTATACTGGCTATGCTTCTGCTGCCAACTGACCACAAATACTCTGGAATCAGTCCCTAGGTCCCTCAGCCTTCCTCCTCCAGCCCTACCAACAGTTACAGCTCTGGTCACTGTCAAGAACATTAGCTAACTTTCACATAGTCTGTTTGCTACTTCTGCCAACTCTTATGCAAGAGCCTGGGAATCCTTGCATTCGTCTGAAGTGCTGCTGTCTGATAGGTTTATCTATGATAATGAGAATGCGCTATAGCTGCACCATCCTATGTGGTAGCCGCTAACCGTACAGGGTTCGTGCTACTGAGGATATGGTTTTTTCTTTAATTTATTTTGAGATGGGAGTCTTGCTATGTTTCCAAGGCTGGTCTCAAACCCATGAGCTCAATCAATTCTCCTGTCCCAGTCTCTCCAAAGGCATTCTCCTCAAAAGTTTTAATAGGTTTATATTTTCATAGCTGCATGTGGCTACTGACTGTCCTACTGGAAGGCACATTTTAAAATAGGGCAATGTGGATTTTACTGAGGCTTAAATAGAGCGTAAATGGAGGACACAGTTTACACTGCATGGCTAGCCCTCTCCTTCCCAGACTCGCTTGCCACTAGAATGACCGAGTCCTGGCCAATAAGAAGAGAGCTGAGGGTTTCTGGGCAAGGATTTCTGAGGGCTTCACATGGAATCCAGTAGCCATTTGCCTGCTTCTTTTCTTCTATCTGGGTGTATTCGTGACCAGCTGCCCACGCAACTACCACCTTGAGAGCCAATGCCATGTCTAAGGCTGCCAAGGCAGGAAGCTGGAAAGGGACAGGGACTTCAAAAACTCCCTGAACCTTTACACTAATCCCAGGTTGCTTACCTGGTGTAGCTGTTGCTTGGGGATGAAAAATGCCTTGATTCATTTGAAAAACTTTGTCTGTTTTTCGGTGCTCGGAAATAAATGCACACGTCCCAGCGGCTATTCTGAGGTCCCAGGATGAAGTGTGCTGCATGATTGCTTGCTGTCTACAGAAGAGATGTGAAGTCAGCCTGCGATAGCTATGTCTGTCCCCCACACTGTGCATCCCAGGGCTGTCGTGAAGAGGTGGACTGGATCTTACCAAATTGCCCACCATCACTCAGCTCCCTTCTCTGTGTTCCTCTCCCCGTCTAATTCTTTGTATCTTCTGTCTCTACCCTCAGCAGTGCCTCTGCTATCATTCATTATGCTTGGGCTATGTCCCTAAAATTGGGGCATGGAGGGAGAACAAGGTAGGCTTTGTCACAGACTAAAGGCATTTTCATTACTGGGGAAGGGAAAAGCAGATCTTTGGATATTGGAAGGGCTTCCTTACTGTTAAAAATATTTGCAGTGAGCAATTTTCTACAATGTGCTAGAGAAATGCTTCACTGGCCCCACTTCTGAGCTCTTGTCCACTCTTCTTTTTCTCTGCGATGACTCTTAATGAGACACCTAGCATGTATTAAGCCTCTGCTTAGACCCCACTTGTATGTTGTTTCCTAATTGCCAGAACAACTCCAGGAGGTATAGCTCTGGAAGAACCTGGAGACAAGGGTCACCTTTCCAGGGATTTTCAAAGCCACACACTGTTCCAATCGATAGCCCTTCATGAAATCTGTTGAAAATTCTTCCTCTTCTGTGTATTCCAACTTCACTTCTTATTCCCATTTTTTAGATGAAGCAAATGAGGTTCAGAGAGTAGAAGTATGTTGTCTGTAATAAGTGACAGTGCCAGGCTTTGAACTTGGAAATTGTGGCTGCCAGTCTGGGGCTGTCTTTATGGAAAGCAGAGGAGACTTAGGGTACAATCTCCCATGTGATGCTGTGTAGCATAAGTCACTGAAGTTGCAAGTGTCAGTTTCCCTCCTCTGAGGAGTGCTGTTGGTGGGAAAGAGGAAGAAGGAAACCTCAGAAGAGAATCCAAAAGATGAGAGGCGTCAGGAAGAGCCAGAAAGGCTCTGCACCCCTGTGTCCTTCAGAATGTCAGGGTGTTATTGCACCTCCTAACCTCACAGGGAAGTCGTAAGGATTAACTCTTGTTTAAAAGAAGTTTGTGATTCAGTGATGAAAGAGGCTCTTGATGTGTTTTTTGTTTGTTTGTTTTTTTGTTTTTTTTTTCTTTTTTTGCTCCCTCCAATATCTCCTCCCTAAGTCATGAGTCACGAAAAATGGATGGGGCAATCAGGAGGGTGGAGTGAAGGGTGGCAATGGGTAGCTGAGAGTGAGTGAAAAGCAGACCAGAAGAGAAAGGGCAGGGTGGGTCTCCCATAGTCCACAACCAGGAACCACTGGAAGAACACGCTCAGCTCACCATCTCTCCCCACAAACACTCCAAATACAACAGGAGAGGGCTTCAGTCCTGTACCACCCCATCCCAAAGCAGAAAATCCAATGCTAACGTTTGGTAAGTGCTTCTCAGGGGCAGTTTCAGGAAAATCCTGCATCTGTTTCTCCCTGCACTCTGACTCTTGGTAGATCTTCCCAGTGAAAAGGAAAAGGACAAGCCATTTGGTCCTTGGTTGCCTGGTCAATGGGCTCGGATGTGTCCCCCAAGGCTAAAATACTTTTAAAAATCACTTTCAGAACTCTGCAGCCTTGTCATAGTGTTCACCTCCTGCTCAGACTCCAAGGCGTCTGACTATCTCTTCCTCTTTTCTAATTTAAAAGGATGAGGGTTGAAATACAAGGGTAAACCTTTTTCATGGTCAGTTCAACAAGAAAGCGTCTCAAAATCATGTCTCCAAAGGTGGGACTCCAAAGAGAGACTCTCAGGGCAAAAACAGCCTCTGAAGGTTTTGCAACTGCACACCCTGTACCGTTTTTATAGCTCTTCAGCAAATTTGTTGATTCACCTTCTTGTGTTTACGTGAATCGCATTTCTATCCCCAACAGAAAATTATTAACCTGCAATCGTAGACTAGAAAACAAACATTTCCCATCCCAGACACTGAGGAAATGTGAACAGGATGGAAGAAAGGACCTCTTTTCTTCCTAGAATGTGGCAAATGTCATTCATAAGACCCAAAGTAGATCATACTCATTTTTACTGTGATCTTTCAATTCATCTGGACAAGATAAATATGCAACCATTCAACTGATGTTTACCAAAGATCTTTTATACTCTGGCATAGAGGAGATCCTCAATAAATACTCATGAATTATGACCTGAGGGACTGACAAAAATATAATTGTTCTTGGGATCAAAGTACTTGTGGCTAATTTGTGAAGAAAAAAAGAAATCAGAGGCTAAAGCTTTAAGAAAGAAAGACCAGGAAGTCGAAAGTAGAGGCATGATTCTCATTTGGGTAAGGGCATCCCATGCTCGACTAGGGAACACCGCACACTGTTGTTCAGTCTGTGCACTGCACAGAATAACTTCTAAGCAGGCGTAGAGACCAAGAGGCTGCTTACTTTGCCAGACAAACTGAGAGTTCATGGGCTACATCTGCCCAGATGTGACACCTATTCTGACTGACAATTGCATAGTATATGCTGGTTCGGGCTTGCTTTCCTAACTGAAAGGAAAATGTCCTTACTTCACTTCACTCTTTATTTATAAGGTGATGATCATGTGGAGGCCCAGAAGAAAAGAGAATTGCTGCAAAACAGCTCTCAATTGGTGGATTAAATAAAATGTTGTACCATTGATTTCTGAGCATTAAACTATCCAGAGATGTTGCCGGTGTCTATTTAACAGAACTGGCAAGAAACATTTAATTTTTTCATATAAAACACACCCAGAAAATTGAACAAATTTCATCAAAATGTTTAAATGCCAGAAATGATTCCAATCTAATAAAGCATTAAGGCCTAGCATTGCCTGCACCGCACATGTGGCCGACCTCCATAAAAGACACGGTTGGAACCTGGTTTTTAATTCTTCTGCACAAAATCACCAATTTAGGTCCTGCTGGGAAACCTTTTGGAAGGGTCTCTTTGTAAATAAAGCAACCAATTTCTTAAAATAAAGTTGGCCGTGAGCGGTTCCTTTGGGGTCTGGGAGGAATCCTTGCTGATCAAACGCTGAGGCGGGCCTGCACCATCAGCTGTTGTAACAGAATCTGTTGGTGTCAGCTGGCACTCTGAGTGACAGCAGTGTGCAATCACAGAGACACACAGATACACATCAGACGGCAAGAACGCAGGAATAAGCAGAAGAATGGGAGTATTTTGGAACCTAAATGGACCTTGGCCCAAAACACTGTGGAACTGCCATTTTGCAGAGTCTGATCATTTCTGCATGTTACACTTGGAATCTAGATGGGGAGGGTAAGAGAGAGGGAAGGAGAAGGGCTGATTTTTAGAACTGTATCCTACACTTTGGGTGCAGTGGGGTTAGCTTGTCCTGAGATCTAAAATTCAGGTTTACACTCTAATGCTAATTGTATCATCCCCATTGCCAGATGGGAAAACCAAATCTTAAGAGGTAAAGAACCTGCCCAAGGCTGCACTGCTAATAAATGAGGGAGTTAGAGCTTAAGCCAGGCTCCAAAGTCCTTACTCTCCCACTTGGTCTATTTTCACTGTGTGTGGACGTCAGGGGGGAAACCCTTCCTTGCTCCCAATCTTAAATGCACTCTTCATCCGGTAATCTCCAAGCGCGTGGAGCGAATCTTCACTGTCTGACTCACTGTAAAGAGGAGAATCCATATTATTCAAAAAGTAGACTCCAGTAGGGGATGGTGACACATGCCTGTAATTCTAGCAACTTGGGAGGCTGAGGCTGGAGGATTGCAAGTTCAAAGCCAGCCTCAGCAATTCAGTGAGGCCCTAAGCAGCTTAGCAAGACCATGTCTCAAAATACAAAATTAAACAAAAAGGGCTGGGGCTGTGACTCAGTGGTTAAGTGCCCCTGGGTTCAAACCCCAATATCAAAAAAAAAAAAAAAAAAAGACTCCATTGAAAAGCTAGGCTAGAAGCAAGAAACCAAGATGCTGAATCGTGTCTGCAAGTGAGGAAGGTCAGATTCTTGCCCACCACTGTATTCGGTGCCTGGAACATAATAGGTGCTCTGATTTATTTGCCGAATAAAAGAATGTGACTTGAATGTGCATTTTAACTCCTCCTCTCTTAGGCTTTTATTGAAAAAGCCATCAGCACAAGAATAGGAAGACTTCTTTTTGTCAGGGTTGGGTCATTAATAAAGATACGTGTAGAGCTGGAGAGGTGGCTCAACAGTACAGTGCTTGCCTGGCATGCGTGAGGACCTGGGTTCAAACCCCAGCCCCACACACACAACTAAGTGGAGGAAAACAGACATTAGATGAAAAAATAAAATGTTAACCCTCTTTCTCTTTCTCTCTCTCTCTCTCCTCTCTCCTCTCTCTGTCTCTTTAAAAAAAAAAAAAAAGAAAGAAAGAAAAGCTAGGCTAGAATCCACTGGACAGGGAACAAGCTAGTCATTGTCTGATCAAGTTTAGTGGACAGCGGAGAAAGACTATTAGAACATAATGTTCAGGAGTATGTCCGTCCTCCTGGGTAGATCTCTCCTGGCTGCTTTCTCAGGAGCATTTTCTCTGTATTCACACAAGATGAAAGATGGAGACAAGATACTGGCATGCACAACACCTGCAGGCCCTAAAAGTGTCAGGAACGAAAGCAGGTCCTCCCCTCTGAGCAAGAGAGAAGATTTACAAGAAAGCCAGCGATGTTCTCTGAGGGGAGTAAACCCACTTTATGTAAACCTGAAAGATCAGTTAGAGTTCCCAGAATTCACCCCCAGAGAGTGCCCCAGCAGTCACCAAGTGAGGGACTGTGAGAAACAGTGTGAATGGACTCAAAACAAAACAAGACTCACCTGATTACAAGTTTCATTATGAACCTGGGGTTTTTTAGAACTGGTGACGTCACATTGCTTTGAAACGTTGGCAAGGTGGGGGCTGGCTTCTTGCTCTGTGTTCAGGTGGACTCGGTGTGTGCTGCAGGTCTCCCCGTTGACATCACCCCAAAGCTCATCCTCACGTGAGTGCCATTAGCTTTCCAGCCCACTTTGTGGTGCTTAACAACCAAGGGTAGTGTCTTAGTCTCTTTTCCATAATGAATAACATGATACCACAGACCGGGCACCTTATAAAGAAAAGAGATCTATTCTGACTCATGATTGTAGTCCACTGTCAAGAGGCTACATCTGGTGATGACCTTCTAGCTGTCGAAGTCCCAGGGTGGCACAGGTTGTCACTTGACAACCCAAGCTGGCTTTTACCAGCAGACCTACTTTTGAGGCAACCCAGCAACACATTGATTCATGAATCCCATGAATGGATTAATCCATACACGAAGGAAGAGCCCTAATCATCTATTAAGGTTCTACCTCGTCACACTTCTGACTGTCTCACAATGGACATTAAATTTCAACCTGAGTTTTGGAGAGTGCAAACCACATTCTAACCTCAGCAGGTGGATTTTGTTTTTCAAAGGGAGCTTCAGCCACCATCTGATAGCATAATCATTGTCAGTGAATGCTCTGGCTGTCAGCAGTTGTTAGAAGACTTATGCCAACCTCCATCTCCAATGCACAATTTGAATTTGGGGTACATAAGAGCTTTGCTGCTCAAAGCATGGTCCACAGATGAGTAGAATTGGCCTCCCCTGGAAGCCCGTAACAAATGCACAATCCCAAACCCCATTCCAGACCCAGTGGTTCATAATCTGCACTTTTCATAAGTTTATCACACGATTCGAACGCACATGAAGTTTGAAAAGTGCTGAGATACACCAGTGCTTCCCAAAATGCGTCTCCAGGACCAACATCAGCGTGACCAGCAAGTTTGTTACAGATAGAGAACCTCAGATCAACTGAACCAGAATTTTCCTCTTAATGAATCCCTAGGTGAGTGCACCCACATTAAAGTTGGGAAAGCACTGTCTTAGGTTCAGGAAGACCTGGCCAGCAGTCTTCGGCACTGTCACTTACTAAGTGTATGATCTTATACAAAACTGCATAGCCTCGTGGAGTTTCAGTTTCTTTAACAGGATAACAAGCTAATAGAACCTTCTCTCAGGAAATCCAAAGGAATTCAATTAGGTCATGTAGGTAAAGCTCTTAGCACAAGGCCAATGCGTATTAAGCACTTAGTAAATACTTGTTTTCAGCTTTTGCTATTTGTTCCTTTTTCCTCTTGTCTATCACTCTTTACCCTAGAGATATTTCCATGAGGCCTTCCTGGGTCCCTTCCAGCTTTAACATGCTCTGATTTGACAATCGGTTCATATTTTCTTATAACTGCTGAGTAGCCCTAAACCAAACACTGTAACTACAATAAAAACAAAACCAGATTAAGAATTAGTTTCTCCTCTACATCCAACTGTCTTCTTGCTGAATTCGGCTTTGTCTTCAACAGAAGCAGCAGGACAGAGGCATGTCTGGGAAGACTTGCAGTGTAAAAATCACATATGGGGAAACTACGCCTCGTGTCCCCTCCCCTCGTGGAGCATGCCTGCCTCATCAGGGAGAGGGGCAAACAAACAACTGTAATTTCAGCGAGTGTAGTGAAACGCTGTGAGGTATTGCGAATGAGGGCCATGTGGGTTAGACTAGAGGAATGATCACATTTAGGTGGTAGAGGTAGGGTGGAGAGGGTGGAACTGGAGAAGTGGCTTCTTAGAATCGCATTTGAGCTGAGATGTGGAAAGGAAGAGCGGGAGTTAATCAGGGGACAGAGAGGCCCAGGCAGAAGCAACTGCAAGCACAGTGTGTCCAAGGCAGAAAGTACTCTGAAGAGTCGAGAAACCAAAGAGAAGACAAGTGAGACTAGAGCTAGTGAGGGAGGAACTGCTCTTGGGGTAAGGAGTGGATGGAGTCCAATCTGGGCTTTTGGACAACTAGTTGGTCTATGATTTAGGGAGGACAAGGTGTGACACCACGGCAGGAAACTCCTTAATCCAGGTGATGGCTATGTTTGACTGTGATTAGTCCCTTCCAAAACTCTTGTTGAAAAATTTTCCCCCATGGTGACATAAGAGCTAATACCAGGGTGGGACATTTAAGAGGTGATTATGGTTCTGCTCTGGTGAGTGGATTAATCCACTCATGCAATTAATGGACTAAGGGGTGAATAGGTTATCTCAACAGTAGGACTAACTCTGTCACTCCCTTCCTCTTGCCATGTGATGCCCTACTCTGACTCCAGACTCTGAAGCAAGAAGGCCATCACCAGATGCAGGCCATTAACGTCTGACTTCAACCATAGGCCAAATAAACCTCTTTTCTTTATAATTTACCCAGGCTGTGGTGTTAGGTGATTAGCAAAAGAAATTGGACTAACAAAGTAGCTAAAGCAAATCTCACTACTGACTAGATTCATGCATGAGTTCACAGCACCTAGGAAGAGCTCAATAATGCATTTGAAAAACACGAATGAATAAATGCATGAGACATGCAATTCAGAGGGACTGATGACACAACAGACATGAAAGCTACAACCTACAAAAAGTGTCCCTGCTCTCTCCTGCACTTAAGATTTTTCTTGCTCTACTGGAATTTTCAACTGCATACCAATTTTCTGTAATATCTCATATCTTTGAAAATAACTTCACCTGACTTCCACATTGCATTCCAGTTACTAACCATTTGTCTGGTATCCTTTACAGCAAAGCATTGAGTTTTCAGTTCTTGTTATTATCTACTTCTCTTCCAACTTTCTCCTTTAGGAAAATAACACATAACACTGATGCACAAAAGAATTTGGGTGTTTTGTGTACTGTATGGGCATATCATTCAGCTTGATGACGAAAGGGGGCATTTCATGAGCATTCCACTCAACTAAGGGTCAGAGCTCTCCCAGTTCCACAGATTGGCCTATATGTGATTCTCCACTGCACACTTGCCTCTATGCACTGAAGCAAAAATAGCCCTGAAGTTTGTGTTTATTATTCCCTTATTTTATAATGGTTTTGTCACAAATATTTATATCCCCAAACAGTACATTTTTTGCTTTACCTGACTTTTGATACTTTATTAAAATGGAAAAACCAATCATAAAAAATCAATTCTACCTGGAATTACCATCTCAAAATATCCAAATATTTTGGAAGAAAATAAAGAATATTATCTTTATGTCTTCCAGTTAGGAACAAAATTTTGAAACGAGAAGCAAAAAGCACCCAAATTTTAAAACTAAATCAAAATCCCTTTCCTCCACGTGCATAAACAGCCCCTCTCCCATTTCCTCCCACATGTCACACCACCAAACAATTAAACTATTAGGAGCTCATTCTTTGGATTTCAATGTAGCCCTAACACTTAGGGATTCCTTTCAAATACAGCTATTTTGTATGTTGAGTTTCCTGAGAAGCAGACTCTAAGACAACATTTAGAATACAGGACTTTTTTTTTTTTTTTAATCTTGAGGGAAGGAAAGGGAGATGGATTGGACATGGAATAGTTGGGCTGTGATGCATTCTCAAGGGAGGCCTCAGCCTGTCCACTGGATGATCTGAGACTGAGATGACTCTTCAAGATTATTCCAAGATGAACCATGAAGGCCTTTATCCTTCATCCACTAGTCTTTGGATGTAGTTCATCTTGGGCAGAGAACTTTCTTCAGTCAAAGAATTTCCAGTATGGGGCTCACAATTGTGAGATGTCTGCCAGCAGAACTTCAGCAGGTGAGGACATACATTTTCATTCCTGAAGGGAAATCTGGGCAGCACAACGCAGCATCCACCAAAGACCTTCACTTCTTAGATTGAGTGAGTATGTCAAACGACTACTTGAGCCCAGAGAGATCTAGTGGCAAGACTACACTTGGTATGAATGGGCTATTAAGGGAATACTAAAGAGAAAACCAGCTCTGAAACCAAATTGGTACAGAGAGAGTTGGGAAAAGAACATTTGCTGGGTGGTTGGTGTTAATTCAGGACTACACAGTACACCAGCCTCCTCCTAAGCTTCAAATGTTACCCAGGATCCACCTTGACCCTTACCTCTAATTAGTGCTGTGATACCCAAGTAGCAGACCAACTGTGTTCTTAAACAATTAGCCCTGTGGGAGAAACCATGCACACACCCACCCAAAAAAATCAACTTTGATAAACTTACTCAGAATTGTGCAATCACAAAATCTAGAAAGAGGCAATTTCCATTTCAACGTTTATAAAATGTTGAATCATTTTGAAAAATAAAGTTTTATGGTTTGAATTGTCAGGTGGGAAAGTAGCACTGAGGCGACGACAGTAACCTAACCTTTCTAGTACTCTGACTCCTTAATCTCTTAATCAGAGCCAGACCTAAGTGAAACCCTGAGCTGCAGGGAGCAGGTAGCAAGAACAGCTCGATAAGGTGAGAGCAGGTCAACATTTGGCTATCAAGAACTCAGAGCCACCTCAATGAACAGCACTGCAATAATCACCCTCCCCAGAGTCTGCTATTTTTGAGAAGGTGAAAACATTTTCAGTAAATTTTTTTAAGTTGTTCAAAAATACAAAGAGAGAAGTAAAGCCATCAAGAAACAGCCAATCTTCCTTCTGTGCTGACTTGATGTTACATTATTCAGGTTGAAGAGGGAGCAACAATTGCAACTGAACATAAACATAAAGAGAATAAAAAGATTCATTGGTTTATTCTCCAGAATGACAATGTTTGGCAAACAGCATTTCTTCATGATATTAATATTAAATCTGCAGGAAGATCTTTCAAATGCATTTAGGGAATCCTGCCTGTTTCTCTCTCATATAGTCTTAGTACACATTAACTTGTTAAGAGTTTTGAAAAGTCCTGAAGCAAATGAACCTTTTCAATTATGTGAGACTGTGAAGTCCTCCAGCATCAAGCTCAGAGAGCATTTTCCCCTGGAACACCCTGTGAAACTGCTATATGAGGAACACAGTTTGAAAAATGCTGATCCAAACCTTCCTATTCTATTTGTGAATGAGTAGCCTGAGGAGCAGAGAAGAAAGGTGGCCCTCCTGAGGTCACTGTACTTGTTGGAGGCAAAGTTGGGACAAGAATCCTGGTTCCATGGCCTTCCAAGAAAAGCTCTCTTTTCAATACTCTAAACTTCGGGAGAAAAAAAAAAAAGATCATATTTGCTATTTTATAATTTAGCTATTGACTGAGGGTTGACCTAAGAGATGGCTGCTAAATAAATCTTATTTGGAATATTTTTTCCTTTTTCTCTTATTCATAGGGTTATTATGGGTTTTCTTATTTCCAACTGTGGTTTGGGAGAGGGAGATACAGAAAAAGGAGCTAAACATATTAACCATAAAGCAAAAGGGTGCCTACTTGGGCCACAGAGGTCTGGGTGTGCCCTGTAATGGACTTTTAGGTATTCTCAGGAGGTTAAACAACTGACTTGGGGGTAAGGGAGTTTGAACCTAAGACAAAGGAAGGAAGGAGAAAATGGAAGCAGAAAGCCAGACCCCAGCCCAGTGATGTAACAGCCAAAGGCTCCACAGAGAGAAACCACCATGTCCCTGTGATACACACGAGGACAGGAACACCTGCTTCCCAGTTTGAAGTGACCTCCTGCCCTGAGTCTCAGTGCCCCTCTGTGATGCCAGGTCTCTCCCCACTCCCTACTCCCAAGGTCCTTTAGTGAAGAATAATGAAAGGCTCAGAGAAGTACCAACCCCAGAACATGCTGCTGTAGTGAATGTTGGGCCTGAGTTCACATTTGGGCAAAGTAACACAAAGAAGGCTGACACTTCAGGGAGAGATGGAGCTAGGAAGTCAGAGGCAATCAAAGGGGAGCCTGGAGTAAGAACTGGAAGCAACAGCAGAGAGCTACGTCTCTAAGCCTCTGTCCCCCTTCCAAGAGCTCTCAGACATTGGGAAAAAGACTGAACGTCTTTATTCAAAGAAAGGTAGAGCCTCAAATTAATTTAGTTGGATACTTAGGTAAAAATTGAGGCTGAAAGCTAGATGAGATATTTAACAGATACCAACAGATGGACACAGGAATGTCACGTGAGGAAGTCACTCAGCTTGGCCCCTCATCTCTTCCTATTGGTTGATCACTGCTGGATTCCTGTTACCCCCTACCCACAAAGTTCCTGGGTTCCTCGCTGTGCTTTGTTGCATCTGGTGTGGACCTAGCCCATCCCCCACCTGGTCCACTGAAGCAGCAAGCCACAAGGTTGGTACTCAGCAAACGCTGAGCCGAGACAGTCCCCTCCTGTTCCCTGATAAAATACCCTCAGGATTAAATAGCAACACCAGTGGAAACAGGCCCAGAGACAATGAAGAAAATGTACACATTATATCTTCAATCCTGAAATACTAAGGAGATTTCAAAATTAAAAGTCTGTAAAAACATTATGGAGTCAGGGAACAGTTTTCTATGGTCCTGATGCCCCACTTCTGATATGCTTTAATTCCAAAATACATTAAGTTACTTTCTCTTTCTCTACTTTCCAGCACTTTTCTCCAACTAAACGTATGACAACATGTTAGATTGGATGTTCCTGGTGGTGACTCCCATTTGGATTCTTTTCATTGACAAGATGGGCTTGGCTCCCCTGCACTGGGCAGAGCCAAGTTCTTCCTCCCCATCAGAATTCAAAATCCTTGAAATCAACCTCTGCAGCAGCCCAATCCTCAGATAATCCTCTCCTACAACGTAATGAGAAAGCTCAGTATCTGTTTCTTGAAATGCCATCTTGTTTTGTTAAGTGGTGTATTGCCCCTCCCATAAGCAGCTTATCTTCCAGGCGCCAGTCAGCTGGACCCAGGGTGGATGAAGTTTCAGAGTTGTATGGTATGCATTCTGCAGGTTTCAGACGTTCCTACCTCGGATCGTTTTGACAGTTACTCCAACCAGTCCTTTTCTAAGCAGCAAGGCTTCTGTGTAGCATTTGCCAAAGCCACTGCTCACCCTGAAAGTAAGTCCAAGTTGATACCTTCAAAATCAAAAGTCAATGCCCCGTGCATGCCAACACACAGGTCATCTGCAAAGCTGTGCCTTCTGTCCTCTTCCATAAGCAGAGCTGTCATAGAGCACATGTCACAGAATTTACCCTAAACTCGAGGCTTAGATCAGTATTTACTGTTTAAGGGTTATTGTTGCACCCTACTAGCAAGGATAAGGGGACTTTCTCAGACACTGACATTGCTGTATTTGACCATCCTTTGTGGAAGGATTTCTAATTCTTTTAGAAAAAATTCTGAAACATCTCTCAAGATGTACATTTTAAGTGGGAAAGGCTAAAGCAGTTAACCAGATTATATTAAATTATGTATATAAACACACTCAAAATCCTGAAACCAGGAAGGTGAAATGATTTAATTATTTTGTGTTTTAAGTAAATCTGGGTTTGTAATTTATTATATTATTACTTAGAAATGGATGCAAGGAGAAGGTTCTAGGCAGCATGGCTGAACAGTGTGTCTGTCAAGAAGTTTTGTAGTTTAGCCATGTTGAGTAATGCCATCATTCCTTCTTAGCTAGAAAAGTAAGGACAATATACAATGCTATAGGTCTGGACAATAATCAGAGATTAAATGTTGAGAACAATGCAGAGGAAATGTAGAGCCATCAGAAACTATTTTCCAACTTCCTGTAATTGCAAAAAAAGACTCCTTCACTTAGGAAGTGGGGGGAAATTTGCATTGGGAAATAATGGAACTCTGAAGACGAGAACTTATGCACATTCTGTGGGAAATTGTTTTCTTTTCTTAATTAACATTTCTAGATGAATAAATCATAAATTTCTAGACCAAGGCATGGCAAAATAAATTTGACAAAGGATTAGATTGTGAATATATTAAGTTTTGATGACCATGTGGCCTCTGTTGCAACTGCTCAACCTCTACCACAATATAGGGAAAGACTCACAGACAATACAAACGAATGGACTAGGCCATAGTCCAATAAAATTCTATTTATATAGGCAGGTAGAGAATTGAATTTGTCCCACAGATGGTAGCTTGCTGACCTCTGTCCTAAACTATAATTCTTATGAAGGAGAGCACCTGCATTCCCAAGTACATTGTATACTGTAGGCACTTAGTAATTATGTATGAATTACATCAGAAAGTAAGAATGTGGCCCTATCATTATGTGACCTTGGTTAACAATCTTTTGGAGCCTCAGTTTTTGGAAATATAAAATGGGAAAGGTAATGTTTGTCCTGCTTCTTTCCTGGGATATCTCATAAAAACTTAAACCAACAGTTTAATGGTAAACATTTACTGAATTCTTCAGAAGTTTTATACAAAGTTAAGTGCTAAAGCAAACTGCTATTTATCTATCCTTATTTAATCTTCATGACCCTGTATGATCTCAATTCTGTCACATAAGTAAACCAAACTCCTAGTTTAAATAGCTTAGATCTCATGATCAACGAAAGAAGATTGAAACTCCAGAACCTGCCTATTTCATTTCTACACTTTGCTTCCCTAACCTTGGAAATTGAAGTGAGTTATTACAATTTGATTTCTTGTATTTTTAAAGTAAGTCGTGGGACAGTTTGCTATCAATAACTTATTTATACTTACCTGTCAAATCTGATTGTTCAGTGACCATCATTGGGGAAAAGAAGGGCTTGGGTGATAACTCACATTCAGCCCCTTTGGTAGTAAGTAAAAGCTGATGGACTAATACAATGTGGGCATCTATTGTTAAAATGCTAGATATCTCATGGAACTATGGGAAAAATGAGCAAGGCCTGGAGATGAAACAGGACCTATGCAACGGACATTGACAATGAAATAATAGCTCCCCAGTACCCAACCTCTCACTATCTCAGCTCATGTTTCAAATTTCCTGGAAGAAGTCACTTTTGTCCAGTAGTGTCAGGCACTTCTGTCCTTGTAATAGTCAGCTATAGTCAAGGACTAAAACTAGTGGCACTATCATACCTTGATGGATACCACGGATGGATGAAGCAGACAGCATCACTGATAGAACTACGGGACCTACTGTAAATGGGATGTCAATTTTCCATACCTTCTCCAGTTGACACACGTTGCCCTGCTGTGACATTTCAGCTTGAAAATAAGAGCATTAAATATCGAGCATTTCTTCTAACCCTCTATGACAGCCCCCCAATACAAAAACAAAGGAGGCATTGTTAACAGGTCCAATGCTTCTACCCGCTCAGAGTCAGTCTTCTACCCTTTCTACCTATCTTTTGCCACCCATCTGTCTCTCCTCCTTTATCTGTAATCTTTGGGTCACATGACCTGTTGATACCTCTAATCTTTGATCAGTCCTGCCTACCTCATCTATTATCACGCATAAACATGTTGCTAGCGAAAGCATCATGCTTGCGGTTTGCAGTTTCGCCGTAGAACAGCACTCGTTCTCACGACTCCAGTTTTGTATGCAGCTCTGTATTTTACAATCGCTACGGTTAAAAATACAACCTTAGTGTCATGACTGTATTTTTGAATATCAAATGGAATCATTATCCATATTAGTTTTTGTCTTACTTTATTCTGGACCTTGTTTCTGCAATAATTTTGGGAGCCTGAGCGCTAGTTTCTGGTCAGCACACTGAGGGAGCGCCCATTAAATGGATGCTTCTCCTTCCTGGGTGAAGTGTGCTTTCATTTCTATCACACTGGGAGTCAGAGCCGCGGGGAAAGTCTTGAGATAAATGTGAACCATGGCAGGCTGGAAACCTGGTTTTAACTATCACTGTTCTTTTTTTTTTTTTTTCCTTAAGAAAGAGGGACAGTAAAGGGGAGAGAGAGAGAGAGAATCAATTTTATTTTATTTCGTTTTTCATGTGGCCTTCATTGCTCTGACACTTCATTGTGTACGTGGTGCTGGGGTTCGAACCCATGTCCTCACGTATGCCAGGCAAGCAACGTAACCTCTGAGCCACCTCTCCAGCCCCACTATTTCTCTTAGTTTGAGTTTTATTTATCCTCTCTGTTTCTCCTCCTTAACACAGAACAACTTGTTCTTTCTGCAAGCCAACAGCTTCCACATTATACCAGTAAACAGGACCTGCAATCTCTAGAGAGCACAGAGGTTTCTGCCACAGATGATCTGGAAGGCATTTGAGAGTAACTGGGGACATTTCAATACATGGTATTCTGCACAGTTCAGCTGTTGGTATTTTTTTTCCTTCAGACCTTTAAATTATTGTGCCAAAATTGAAAATATTCCTTGCTACTAATAATCACTACAATTTATGATCCTAAACTAATTCCAGGCACTTGGCTGAGTACTTTCCAAGCACTATTTCATTGTGAATTTTTCTAAAAGTCCGCATACATGTCATAAATGGGGACGCCAGGACTTACAGAGAGCTTAAGCAATAGCTTGGTTGCATAGCTGTTGAAAGGGAGCCCTGGACTTGAACCCAGCTGGTCTACCCCAGTACCAGAGCTATAATTCCCTTGACAGTTTTCCCCTGATCTTACGAGTTGCTTTGACCAGTACTATTATAAAATATTTTTTTAACTGACTTAAGATAGTTTGCTCTCTTTTGTAGCATGAGATTATTATGTTTGATTTGATAGCCCTCTATATCCAACCAAAAAAATCAGATCTTTCATTTCCTCATGGAATTCAATGAAAAAATAGAATTAATCCTTTCATTCAATTCATGTTTTTTACTTTCTTATTATGTCCCAGGCACTGCACTAGTAATGACAAAGATAGGAATGAATGTTTCCTTTACTTGTGAAGTTAGGAGACCAAGACACTGAGAGACAGAGATGAGAGTATAAAAGCAGAGAAAGAAAACAAAGAGAAAAAAATTGGGGGAAAAAATTAGCGCTACTATGCAATAGGTAAAATTTAATCTAAATTTACTCTACAGAGAAATTTTCTAGACAGATTTTCATCTCTAAATTGTAGCTTGTAAGTGTGGCAGTGCCTGCCACTCCTATGATGCGGCTCTGTCTGAGCCAGTGGATTCTGCAGAGAAACACAGAGTTCTTTTCTATAAAATACTGTAGAATATTCTAATGCATTTATTTATCTTAGCCAGTTAAAAACTGCTTCATTGCTATCGATTCTTAAAAATCATGGTAGATACAGGAATGGAACTGATTTCTAAACAAAGCAAGTATAAAGAAAAGGAATTTTGTCTGCATTTCTGGGCTTATATGTGAGAAATCACAAAGTATTAATCTAAGAAAATAAATCATCTCCTTATTCTCAGAAACCTAGATTAATTTAATACTAATAGAAGGTCAAATTTCATTAGAACAAATACCACAGTAAAAATTTTCAGAATGAGACAGTGAATATTTTTCAGTTTTCAAAAATAATGATACAATGGAATTCTGCTAACAGAATCTAGAAGTCAGCCCTGTGTATTTTAACTGAAGAACAAAGTGCTTAAGTAGAATTTATAAAACCTTACTTTTCCCCTTAGATTTATTATTGGCCAAGATAATGATACAGATTAAATCACACAATTAAATTCTCTCCCAAAGATTTTTTTTTTGTTAAATTATTTTTGAGGATCTGAATGGTTTCACCCTTCTCGTTTGCTTGATTTTTGTTTTGTTTTCTTTAAATTTATGTTCCCTTTGCACATTCCACTTATGCCAGGTTTGGGAGGGAAGAGCTCTGATCATTCTGCAAGAGGGTAGATTGTTGTGTTTTGGTTGATTAAGACAAGTTTCCAATAAAGCATCCAAATGCATTGGTCGCCTCTCAGTTAAACCTTCAAATCCTTAGAGGTGTGTCTCATCACTAAAACAACAGACCATAAAGTTTGCTTTATGCAAGTAGATTTATTTCTTTATTTGTGCTCATACACAACCATAAAGGTTTATCTTCTGATCAGAGGAAGAAAATAAACAAAGCAACAAAGGTCTTCACAAAAGAGAATATATGAGCCAAATTAACAAGGTCTTTGTTCTTTCCAGGTTAACAAGAAATAGGAAGAAGGAAGACAGTAAGACTAGGGCAGAATGCAGGCTCCATGCTTTTTTATGTTACTTTGATTCGTGATAAGCAAACTTCAATGTGTGTTTAAAATCTTGAGGATTTATATTATTAACCAAACAAGAATTTTTACAATCAGGGAACATTTGTCTGGTTTCCCCCTCGCCTCCTCCCTCCCCACCCATCCCCCAACCAGCACACACAATTTTTGTAGAATATTTTGTTGGCTATAATTAAACTATGTGTGTTAATTAGGATTAGATTTTAAATGCACTGCTTGGGAAGTTGAAAAATACAGGATCTGAATGAGCCCAAATTGAGATGACACTTGAATTTTCGCAGATGTTTCCATAATCCTAATTTCAAATTGATTGTACTTCCTGAACAGTGAGAAGCCATTTTCAGTTATTTATTCAGACGTGTGCGCTACTTTTCCCTCTGCCAGTGGGTAGAAAATATCTAGCACTTTCGTTAACTCCTTCAAATAGACCGCTTTCTAAGACAGGTTTTCATGGGAGGGGAATCAAATAAATCCCACCTGCTTCCAGGGTCACCCAGGAGCCCATTTGCAGGGCCGAGCAAAAATCTGGACTCCAGTAATTTCTCTCTTGCCTACCCCTCATGATGGGTTCAGCTGGCTTTTGACTGTCATTGCACAAGAAGCCAGGGATAAAGCAGAGGGGAAAAGAACTTCCCAAATTATTGGCCAGCAACAGCCCATGTTATGTGACACTTGATTCAGCCGTAGAAATATGCAGCTTCTATGCTACATAAGCCCAGGGTTTGGACCCAGCAGCACAGCCACCTGTAAAACACACTCCCAAATAAATGGCCTGTAAAAAGGATAAGCCCCCGCCAAATGGAAGTACACGGGTAAGGAGCAGCGTTTCAGCTAAAACAGCCAGTCCACCACCGGACTTGGAACGCGTCTGAAAGAAGTGTGGTCTTTTCTTCCACATATGTGGGTTGCTCTCTACATTTTCTTTTACACTCAATTCAGAATCCAAAGAAGTCTTCAGAAATCCTGTCTTGGAAGCAACCCCACTCCCCTGACAAGTCTTGTATTTGATTGTAATTCCTCGCAGCTTTCCTGCTAGGGGGGGCTCTGTTGAATTAGCGGCATCGTGCCTTCTTCCACCTGTAACGATTTCCCACTCAACTGTGAGACAATGGCCATGATTGATCTAATGAGGGACTGGAAAAGCCAGCTGATTGCTATAAATAGTTGAAAGCAAAAACTTGTGTTTGGCTTCCCAAAGAATTTCTCATCAACTCTGGTACCCTAACCTAAATAGGTAAGCAACGCGTGGCAAATTAGGTGAGACATTTAAGCAGTTTTCCTGGTGGGATTTTGTTTAGAGGGTGCGGCAGAATTCAAGCAGACAGAGATGACTGATGGAACATTCTTGTTTTAAAGTAACAATCATGTGTCATTCTATATGTCCCATGGAAACAGAATTGTTTTTTATGTTTAACGGAGAGTGCTTTGAATAAAATGCAAGTACATGTTAAAGCTAGAGTGCTGGATTTTGTAAACGGCTGTTTAAGTTTCTTTAAAATAATATTTGAAGTCCAGCAGAAATAGCTTTCATGCATTCATTTGTTGAAGAAAATAGGAAGCTGCAAAGGCACATAAAAGTAATTCACATAATATCCCTGGAAATCAGATTATTTGTTTCCTCATTGCATTTTTAGCCCTGTTTCTTAACTCTGGCTACACATTATAATCACCTGATGCCCATACCATAGCCCTGATAATTAGTTACATCGAAGCAACTGGGCTTGGAAACCAGGAATCACTATTTCTAAACTCCCCGGGTGATTCCAAAGAGCAGTCAGGGTAAAGCCTCGTTATTGTATTAGACAGTCGACAACAATAGGTTGGAGAAACTTTTTTTTCTCCTGTCCTATATGCAGAAGAAAAAGAGGCAAGTAACATGGCCCTTGACTCCCCTCTTCTTCCCCCAGCAGTGACCCCAGGATTAATTTGGGATTATAAGCATGCCTGAACTGGCTCACTATCACCGACAGAGCTCTTTGAGCTGGGGATCACGGCAACCCCTTAGATACTGAGGCACAGACTGTTCAAGACACTCGCCGAAGGCTACCAGCTGGCAAGTGGCAAAATTAGATTTTAAATCAAACCAGCAATGGCTCCAAAGTCCATGTTTTTATCATTACAAGGGCAAAGCTGACTCAGCGGTTATGGCACTTGACTGGCATGTGCGAGGATGCAGGTTCGAATGCCAGCACCACGTACACAATGGCGTGTCGCAGCAACCAAGGCCACATGAAAAACTAAATAAAATTGATTCTCTCTCCCTCTCTCTCTCATTCTCTCTCTCTCTCTCTCTCTCTCTCTCTCATTGTCCCTCTCTCTTTAAAAGAAAAAGAAAAGAAGAAGAGCAAAACCTTGCATGCTCTGGGCTATGAACCAAAACCAGCCCGAGACCTATTTTGTTTGACTCACATAAAGGTATCAAAATGTTTAAATTTGTGTGTACATATGCTGAGTGTCTAATCTCCAGCTCACCTTAATCCCAACCCCTCTATGGTCTTCACATTGAGCAAATTTCATCCATTTACATCAGTAGCTTGGCTTCTACAGGCATCTGAATTGGCATCTCTGTGCAAAGGTAGAAAGTGTCCTTAAAGTCATGGATTCTCAAAGGCATAAGTGCTGTCACGTATTTCCAACCATTACATATTGACAAAGAGTAAAATTGTCCTTGTCTACTGATCTGATGGAAGCAATTCTCCTATAAAGAGCATCCAAAAGGTGTGAGAGACATTTAATTTTTTATGAAGATGTGAATCCCTGAACACAATTTGTAATAAGCATGTTTATTGAAACCAATGCTCCTCCCCAATTTCATTTATTTGGTTTCTATTCATGTGTTCATTTGGTTCATACCTGTTAACTAGAAGACACATTTCAAATGAGACCCCAAAAGGACATTACCTAGCATGTTCCATTAAATGGCAGGCATTTTGTTGGACATTTTTCAGACATTTTTTCAGCTAATATTTAATTTATTCAATAGCCTATTTAATGCTACCAATAAGAATATTTTGCTAATACAGTAATCTGAAAGAATAAGGAGCTAGGGCATTCTCATTTATTCTTCCAAAACCTATAAATGAATACCCATCACTTGTCAATGACTGTTCTACATATTGACCCAGGAGTTTGAACAAGTTTCAGAAGTTGTACAACCTCCATCCACAGTGCTCTAGAGCTCATAGGAGCTGATGATTAAAATTTTAAAAATTTTGCAAGCTCGTTGTTAAATCACTGGTAACTTGAAATTAGTCATGCCTAACGTATTTGTATGCTGGGAATCAGCAGCAGAAAGTACAAATCAGGGCTTCTGGCTTGGGGGATTTTCTTGTTTGAGGGCCACTTTCCAGCACACACTATCTATATGCGATGGTAACTTCTGTAAGGCTACTTATGAAGTCTCAGAATTCTAATTCAAGCCTGACTGCCTCTGAAACCAGGTCCATTTCTACTCCAGTGGAAGAAGAAAGCCTCTAACCTCAAAGAGCATAAAACATAAAGAAAGAAACACTGAGGCCATGGATTCTGATATAGGCCCTGATTGAATTTCCACTGTTACTTACCAAGCATGTGACCTTGAAAGTGTAGCATAACATACCTTTGCCTCAGTTTCCTCCTCTTTAAAGGGGAAGGATAGTAATATTTACCTCTCTGGATTGTTGTGAAGATTCAACAAATCAATATAGGTAAGAGGGGTAAAACACTGTCACGTCTCACACCCAGAACTGTATGCATTCTAGTTGCTATTATTGAAAGAATAAACAAAGCTAGTTGAACATCTGTGTACGTACAAATATGTGTACCAGAGAAAGGAAAAGAGAAGATTTTGAGTACATATACAAGAGAATCATTTCTCTTTCCTTTCCATTTTGCTCAATTGAATAAAAGGTCTTCTAATTATTCAATGGTTATAGGAACCAACTGAATTGATTGTGACAATTTTCATCATAGTAGAAGAAAACTGCTTTGTCAAGTAAGAGATTCATTTGAATCCTAAAGAAGAATGTCAGCCTATGTCACTAAATCCCACCACATGCTTATTAAGATTCCCAGAGGTCCAAAGCCGCACAGGAGATGGATCTCACAGTGCCTGCTGGTCTGCTGTACCTACCAATCAGGGTGTGTCCATGCCATACTTTTTTCCCGTCATTCTTTGAAAACAAGTAGTTTGAGTGTTTAAAAATGTTCTAAATGTAGGCTAGAGCAGTGGCTCAGTGGTAGAGCATTTGCCTGCCATGCCAGAGGACCCAGGTTTGAACCCCAACACCACATACACAACTAAGTGTCAGACAAACAAAAACCAGATGAAAAAATATATAAAATTGATTCTCTCTCTCTTTCTCTCTCTCAAAAAAAAGTGTTTTAAATGTGCAATTGACATAGCTCATCATTCTTTATTTGTATTTTTTTCTATTTTATTTTTCTTTCTATTTTTGGTATGGTATGATCATGTTGATTGCTTATGCCAGAATCTTTTTTTATTATTATTATTAAGAGCCATGTCATTGCATGCACACTGAAATAGGTAAGCAATGCTGTTCACTGCTACTCATCTGATGGGAACAATTCTCATAGTAGGGGAGTTAAGGAGAGGAGAAAGGAAAGAAATTTAATCATCTATCAAGATGTGAGTCCCTGAACACACTTTATAATAAGCATTTTATGTTTCAATGAAAATTCACAATGAATGAATGTTTACTTTAAAAATCACATATGATCATTGTATGTTGATAAAACAAAGGAAGATTTAAGCTGTGTTTCTAGAAATAGCCAAGAAATTTGTCAACTGAAGATTGAAAGTCATTTGGTTGTTATTAAAGTCACTCAAAGATACACAAAGATCAGCAAAAAATGGCAACTTGGACTGTCCCGGAATTTAAATCTACAAGGGGTGAGTGTGTCAGATTTAGTGTTTCTTATTTCATTAGTTGTCAGATTAAGCAATCATTAGTTCAATCAAATTACTTAATATTATTACTTCATATAAATGCTCCATAACTTCTGTATATATCAAAGTGTATAATTTATACTAAAATCATTACTTGCCAATATTCTGGGATCTTGGTAGGAAATCAAAATGCCATCTAGTCTAGCCAGCTAGAATGAAATGTCTCTTTTTCTTTCCCTGAGAACTGCCCTCCCTCAGCCTGTCATATAATCTGTCAAAATTTTAGGCTAAATAAATGTATAGTATATACTAATGGCAGAATAAATAACTCTAAATGCTGCCGTATCCCACTGTCCAACTGCACTGAAACTTCCTGCCCAGACTCCTAATGATATGATTCAACTCAGCATCCAACAGAAGGAAGAAACAGCAAAACAATACACAAAATGAATTTAAACTTAAAGTTGGAGAAAAATTATAGAAAATGAAGCTGGGGTTTGTTTTATTTTGTTATATTTTGGTGCTAGGAATGAAATCCAGGGCTTTGTGCATGATAGACACGCACTCAACCACTCAGCTACACCTCCAACCCCAAGTTAATTCTTCAGATGATCTTGAAATGTTGACAGTTTAACTTCTGAAGGAAGCTGGGAGTTGGAGTTCTCTCCCTTTACCATGTCCCTCTCCCCGCCCAATTCTCTCTTAGTCTCTATTATAAATTTTGAGGAGTGTTAAGGTTTGACATTTTGTGGATTTATTTTACTTACTTTGTAATGTTAGGAGTAGCCTCATGACAAACAAAATTTGCTGTGGTCCCTCTTCTTCCAGAAACATCAACTAAATCTGAGTCTGTGAATATTTATGCAACACCAAGACTCCATTGGAAGATCTGAGGTCCTGGATTACGCCCTCCAGGACACTGTATTCTGATAGGGGACAGATACATGCATTAGAAACTGAGGAAAGTTCATGTATACTAATTAGACAGACAAAGGCATCGAGAATAACCAAATTGACGACTTTGAAGAACAATTCTTATTATAATTTTAAATATATATTTTTTGAGGACACAATTTGGAAAGTTCAGAAAATCGCTCCAAAGACAAGAAAAAATCCCCTGAAGGCCATCACTATTACTGTCATTTTGTTGTAAAGTCCACCATCCTGAAAGACAAATGAGAAAGGATAAGCGTAAGGACAATGCTCAGGGTAGAGTTGATAACTTCTGACACCTGATTAAATGTGGTGAAAACTAACCATAATTTTCAAAACTAAGCAACTTGGTGTTCAGTGCTACAATAAGGTGGATAAGGAACACGAAATGAGCAACAGACTTAGAGGACAAAGACAGATGCCAATTTGATTTGAACTGGAGGGAATAGCAATAAAGCCACATGGAAATTCTATATGTGGATGGTTGAGCCGAGCAGTTACTACTGACGCTGCTCCTTATTTAAGTTGGTTATTTAAATTTATTTCTTATAGGTGTTGGGGATTTAGCTCAGGGGCAGAGCGCTTGCCTAGCATGCACAAGGCCCTGAGTTCATTCCTCAGCCATGAAAAATAATAAAATAAAAAATAAAAATAAATTTATTTCTTATTGTGCTGAAATTCACACAACATTAAATTTGCCATCGTAATAATTTTTAAGTGTAACCTTCAGTAGTATTAAATCATGCGTAATCTGCAGCCATCACCACCGTCCATCTCCATAGTTCTTTTCATCTTGGAAAACTGGAACCCCATATCTATTAAACAGCAACTCCCTGTTTTGTCTTTCTTTCCCTCTCCTCTAAACCTGTCTACTGTCTATGATTTCGACTACTCTTCAGATTTTATAGAAGTGGAGCTATGACATGACTTGTCTTTGTGACTGGCTTATTTAACATGAGGTTTTACCCATTGTAGCGTGTCAGAATTTCCTTCCTTTACAAGGCTGAACAATATTCCATTGTACCTATATTCCATATATTACTAATATTTAATGAACTCTTAGTTTATTCCAGATTTTTGGTGAGTATGTGTACATATATTTCATTGAGTTCCTGCTTTCATTTCTTTGGGGCTTGTATCCACAAGTGGAATTACCAGATCGTATGATAGCTATATTTTTTTTTTGAGGGGACAACATGCTATCTCCACAGAGAATATAACATTTTATAGTCCCACCAACATTGCACAAGAGTTCCACTTCCTCCGCATCCTTCCAACACTTGCTATTCTCTGGGGTTTTGCTGTTGTGTTTTGTTTTTTGTAACAGCCATCCTACAGGGTGTGAGGTAGTATCCCATAGTTTTTCTTTGCATTTCCTAATGATTAACATTTCTTGTGCTTATTAGCTATTTGTATATCTTCTTTTGAGAAATACCCAACACACTCAGTTTGTTTTGAATCAGGTTGTTTGGATTTTTCTGTGGCTGAATATCAGGAGTTCCCCCTGTATATTCTGAAAACTACTCCCTCATCAGATATAAGGTTTGCCAATATTTCCACCCTTCCTTGGGGAGCCTTTTTAGTCTGTTGATATTGTCTTTGAATGCACAAGGGTTTTTTCCCACATTTTTATTGGTCCAATATAATTGTACATATTGATGGAATTTGTTGTTATTTATGCATACATGTGCACCATATAATAGTAAAATTTGGCCAATATTCCTGCCCAGCTTTCTCCCGCGCCCCACTTCTCCCTGCTTCCCGCTCATTGATCGCTTTCCTCTCCTGATCTCTCTTTGGTTTTTAGGCTATCTACCCCAGCATTTGTTTTCCTTTTTCCTCTCTAGCTTCTGCATATGAAAGAAAACATATGACCCTTAGCCTTCCAAGTTTGACTTATTTCACTTAACATGATGGTCTCTAGTTCCATCCATTTTCCTGCAAATGATATAATTTCATTTGCTTTATGGCTGAATAAAATTCCATTGTGTGTATATACCACATTTTCTTTATCAATTCATCTGTTGATGGACACCTAGACTGGCTTCAAAGTTTGTTTCTTGTGAATTGTGCTGCTTATAAACATGGATATGCATGCATCACTGTATTTTGATGACTAATTCTTCAGGGTAAATACGAAGCAGTGGTATAGCTGGGTCTTAAAGCACAAGTTTTTAAATTTTACTTTATTCTTAGAAGATCATTTTAAACTCTGCATCTCAAAATCAGAATTGTGGTAACAATGAAAGAGACCAAGTATATGTCCATCGATTCCCATGATCTTCAGCATATAAAAAGTATCAAAAAGGTAGCTATTAAATTCAAGAGATTATTTCACATTCACAAATGATTTCCACCAATGTTCACCAATAATTCCAATCCCAAGACCTATGAAAATATAAATTTATTGAAACTCCAAGGGCTTTGGCTTTGTTTTGTCCCACAAATTAGACATCATGTCACTAAGAATTAAATGGTTAATAACAGTAAAAAATAAAAATAAAAATAAACCACATAGCTAAAACTGAGAAGAAGCCTGGAGTCTTATCATGTGCATCTTACTCACTGGGTCACTGTAGCTGCCAATCCAAATATGAGTGACAGGCAAACATCCATCTCACCTTTTCTCCTTCACAGGCCCTTAAGGGTCTTTCAGCAGACTTAGCTGACTCAAATCCTGAGGAAAAATGTAATAGACACCATTGGTTATATACCCAGTTTTCATCTTCCCTTATTCTGTGCTAGCAGAGTTCCTATTTCACTCATGTTCTCAGACCTGAGCAATTAATTTTGGTTGCTCTTAGTCAATTAATATCAGAAGATGTGATACAATTTGGGTCCTAGAAAAATTTTGCCTTCTTAATGAAAGAAAGAAAATAAGAGTAGAAAGCCCTTTGTCCCTATCCTTCCTTCCATTCCCCAGGACGTTATCTTTTGAGCTTCACCAGCCATTTTTAACCATAAGAAAAAACATGTTCAGGATAACATTACAACAAAAATTGGAAAATCATGGATCTTTTATGACATCTCTGGAGTGCTATATGCACCCTGGAATTCCTATCTCCAAAGTACTAGTTATATGTAACCACTGCATACCTTAAATTACATTAGATCTACTGTAACTTGAAGTGAAAAGCAATCCTAAGACAGTTTATAAAGCACCTATCCTATAGTAGGCACTCAATACATATTAATTAAAATAAAAATCATGGGTAGTCCAAAGATCACTAGGCTCAGATTCCTATCACAAAACCTAGATCGAATCTAATAAAGAGATTGCCAGGGGAGCGCACCCGGTTCTGAAGTCCTGTGTGTCACTTACAACTAGTTTTTTCCACTATCCATATCTGGGTATCGATTTGCCTTCTCACATGGCTCTCCAAAAGCGCCTTGAAATTATCCAGTTTGCTGAGTCTCTGCAAGGTCCTGTCCCCTCCCACACACAGAGAGAAACATTCTCCATCAGATCAATTTTCTTTTCACTCCTGGGTGTTTCTATAAACCACCGATCACCATATCGTCTCCTGCTTCTTTCTACACCCTTCAAAATAGCCATGTTAGGGTGGAATGAACAATAGCCTGGCAGAGGAAGAGAAATGGAAAAGGAACAGAGGCTGGAATAATCCATCTGCTGGCTAATCCACCTCTGAATAATTCATAAACTGGCTAATCCGACCCTGTGGTCCTGTCTATACATCTAGGAAAACAGAAAGGACCTTCAGGCCACCAGCCTTTGAGCTTCTTCCAACAGGCTCTAATCTCTCAAGGCAAAGCCAAGAATTGTTCCTGCCACCATCACATCCACAGGGCTTGCCAGGGACGGCCGTTCAGTCACGTGCTTTTCTCTGTGGTTTCACTAGCACCACAGTAAAATACTTCAGGCGGAGAAAACATAACATCAAAGAATTCAGAGGAAATGAAGTCATCAGAATTAAGACTCCAGAGTTCCCAGGAAGATAATCTTAATGGCTAGGCACATGAAAATGGCATGTTTAAAATCTGATTCTAGATCTTCCTTCCTTCCCAAGAACAACAGTACACAATTCTCAGTTCCCCTCCCTGTACTCACAAAATAAAGATCCCAGGTCATCCCGGAGGAAAGCAGGCCTCCACCTCTTCAGTAACCTGACATGGGGAAATAGACAAACACAGTGACATCTCTTACTTGATACAAGTAACATCTGTTCTTTGATACAAGAAATCTACTTTTCCTTTGTGGTAGTGGGGCTTGAACCCGGGAGTGCTTTACCACCAAGCCACAATCCCTAGCCCTTAATAATTTTTTTTTTATTTTAGCAAAACAGAGTCTAGCTAAACTGCTGAGGCTGGCCTCGAACTTGCCATTCTCCTTCCTCAGGCTTCTGAATCACTGGGATTACAGGCGTGTGCCAACTCACCTAGAAGGAAGTCTACATTTTAGCAGGGAAATGGTTTAATTCGTGGAAAATCCCCTAGCAGTTGATAATGGAAGATCTATATAGCATAGAGACTATTGAAGTCATTGAGATTGAGAATCATGTGTCCAGTATCGACATCTATCCTTTGCTATGAAAAGTCACTGTCCTTATTTGTTGGGTTAGAATAATCCAGAAATGACCACTGGCCATCAATAAGAAGAAATACAAAGGAATGAAAAGAGATAAATGCCTTTGGCTCTACTAACAACAGTCTCGTTCTGCACACCTTCACTCTGTGCTGGCTCTGGGCTAGTCACAATGACTAGTGGAAGCATCAGGCAAAGCCTCTGCCCATGGGGGTTCACACTTTCAGGTGTAGAATTTGCCATCTCGAAGCCTTGAATTAATCATCTTGGTCTTCACCCGTGCCTTAATACAAACCATATAGAATTTCACAGATTGCTGTAGCCAGAAAAAACTTTAGAGGGCTGTCAGTGAAGGAGAAAAGAAACATAATGTAAAGTTTAAATGGCCCATCAATTAGTTTATTCCTCCCTGAATAATTAAGAAACTGGCTACTTCAAGGTAGCACCTCCAATCTAGAACCTGGCGAGGATCAGAGGAGCTCAATGGCACAGGTAAACAGATAAATGAAGCTTTCTCTACACAAATACATGAGCAGCAAATCCACCTCTGAGGGGTGAGGGACCAAACTCAGATGAGGAAGTATCCAAAGCTCTAGTTCATTGCCTCGCCATGCAGCATGCCATACAAATGAAAATACAGCTTGTTATTACTGAGTTAGACCTTTTTCTGTCATTCACACCTGGAGGTTCCTGTCACCAGGCTTCAACCTGCTTCATAAATTTTGACAGAGCATTTTCAAAGTAAATACTCTGTTGACATACAGCAATACATACTGAAAAGTGTACCAACTCTAAGGGTGCAGCTCGAAGAATTTTGACCCTGTAATCGTTCTTGGTTAACCACTATGGATTAAGAAATAGAGATTACTAGCACCCAGAAGGCTTCCTGTGCCCCTTCCTCCAAAGCACAGAGGGAACTTCTATTCCGGTTTTTATGACTATTGCACAGATTTGGGGGCCTATTTTTAAATTTTATTTCAATAGATTATTGATGGTAATTTTTTGCATATGGTGTCCTTCATCCCGTCTTTGATCTGTAAAACACACTCTGTGGTTGCATGTCCTCACTACATGTAATATCATGTGTGTGCTCCTACTTGCACATGAACACATTACATCACAATCTGCTCACCCTTTCTACCGCCGAGAGGCATTTGAGTTGCTCCCTGTGGAGGCTCTGCTGACTAGGGCTGCTAAAAACACTCTTGTTTAGAATTTTTTTGTACAGCTATGTGCCCATTTCTCCTTGACACCTATAACAAAAGGTGGAGTTTATGGACATAGGTGTGATAATTATTATCAAAACTTTCCAGTTTTCCAAAGTGTTTTCACTAATTGATATTTGTTAGCAGTGTCCAAGCCCCAGCTCGTTCTTGCCAACCTGTAGCCATTCTGATGGCTGTGTGGCATCTCATTGTGACTGTATTACTTTGTATAATGGTTAATTACATTGAGCACCTTCTCATATGAACATTGGACCTTTAGATTAAGGTTCTTCAAATCTGTCATTTTAAAATTGGGTTATTTTTCTCTTTAATGATGTCTAGAATTTGATTTTATATTTGGGACATGAATCTCTTGTCATATTTTTGCACTGCGAAGTTGTGTGACCTTTTGACTTTCATTATGGTGACTTTGAATAGGCAGAAGTTCTCTCATTTTAATCCAGTCCAGTATGTCAGTCTTTTCCTTTACGGTTGGTCCTTTTTGTGTCCTGTTTAAGAAACATTTGCCTACCCCAGGTTGGTAAAGGTATTGCTTTCCATTTCTCCTAGAACAATTCCATCCAATGGGATTGCCACTACCCCATGTGGTTATGTAAATTTAAGCTAATGAAAATTAAGCAAATTTATAGACTAATATCTTTTGTTGCATGAGCTATATTTCAAGTGGTCAATAGCAGTGTGTGGCTAGTAGAGTGGATAGCAACATGTCCATCATTGTGGAAAATTTCTGATGGACAATGCTGGTTCCAGAAATTTTGTTGTTAACCTTCAAATTGTTACCCACAATCCACCCAGAACTGATTTTTTTTAATGATATGAAATAGGGTAAATCATGTATTGAGTCCACGGATGGAATGCTTGACCATCAGGAATACATGCATAAGATTCTGTAGGAGAAAAAATAAACTTTGATTGTGTTACACCACTGAGATTTTGTTCATTTTGTTACTTACTGAAATGAACGATCTTTTGTAACCAGTCTACCTGTGCCGTCATTCTGTCCCACATTTTTTATTGGTGCATTATAAATGTATGCATGGATGAGATTATATTTGTACACACACACAATTGTTCTGTCCTTTCTTAACATTCTGCTTCAACCCTTACTTTCCTTTGGGATGAATCCTATCCTACTTTTCCTTCCTTTTCAACAACTCAAATTTAGTATTAAGGGCAAGGACAAGCCTAATGGTAGGGTACAAAACCAAGGCAAGGGAGCAGCTGAACTCAGAACTAGCCCATGATGAGACCACATCATCCAGCCTTCATGTGTATAGGTTGATCCTACTCAGCATGACTGAATTTGTCTAGGCTCTAGGTGCAAAAATCAGAACAGATGGATTAGATAGCTTCATCCAATATGATTCTTCTCATGAACTGGAGTTCTACAATTCAATAACTGCATTGTTCGTTTCCTTCATTCATTCTCAAATATTGTCGAATATTACCATTGACCAGATAACATTTGAAAAAATAAAATAAATAAGACTGGAATGGCTCCTGCTCTATGGAGCTTACAATCAAGTAGAAAGAAGCTGAAGTGCAGAGAAGTAAAGGAACTTGTCCTAAATGACAAAGCTAACAGAGCCAGCATTTCACCCCATCCCCAGATTCCACACCTGGGACTCTTAATCCAATCACCCCCCTGGAAGACGCAAGCAATCCAGTTACCCAAGGCAATATGGCAGCAATGGCTCCAGGTTATTTCATCCCTAAAAAAACTCATGATGGTGAGAGAAAACAATCAAATGAACTCAATTATGTTATTAGTGATTTTGAGAGAGGTGTTGCTTTCTCATTAAAACACAATTATAAAAACTGCACAAGAATTAAAAAGCAAATTCAATTTTTGGGCCAAAAGCACAAATCTAAAAGACCATCCTTTCCTTTTTATAACACCTTTACCAAGGTGTGAAGAGATTTCCATGATAGGTGGATAATTTCACTGATCCTGTAGAAGCAGTTAAAATGTGGAAAAACCAGAGAGCTGGCTTAGACTAGATCCCTTGCCTTAGCTTCAGAGGCTTAAATGTGGTCATTTCAAGACAGATTTCCAAAGTTAATTGTGCTTTCCTGTAAAATGAAGCATTAATTGTAAATGTAGAATATTAAAATGGAATGTATAATACACTACTCAGATGTGTTGTAGTTTTTCCCCAAATAAGGGTTCCACACATGATGTGCCTGTAATGGTATTAATTATTTATCACTATGTGGAGAAAATATCAATTATAATAAAGTGTAAAAGGGCTATTAGCTTTTCTCAACAATAAATAAAGTGGAAGTTGTGAGATCAATATGATGAATACATTAAGTTAAAATTCTCTTTTGCCGTAACAGTTGATAGGATTTTATGTACCAATCTCATGAAAGTGTTATAGACATTTAAAAAAGAAATACATTAAAAAAATAAAATCTATTAAAGAAGGTGATTTTAAATATTTAATGATATAATTAAGTCTTATTAATGTAACATTCTTTATTTTTCAGATTAAAAATTCACAGGACTGTCATCTCTTTCATCTTAATCAGACACCGTGTTTGTTTTAATTATTTGTTATGTATTTTCATTAACATTTGATGAATATTAACTGTTTGAAATAAAACAGTATTTTTTTTTTTAGCTATGATGACTAACAGGGGCTATTTTGTAGCTAACATGAGAGCCAGGAATAAAATGAGATGTTACCTGTCACCCTGCTATGCCAAAGGCAGAGGGTAATCTAAGATCCATTTTTCTCAAGACAGAGAGAGAGAATCAATTGTAGTTTTTCATTTGTTCTTTCTTTTTCCAACACTTAATTGTGTATGTAGTGCTGGGGCTTGAACCCAAGTCCTCACACATGCCAGGCAAATGCTATGCTGCTGAGCCACTGCTTCAGCCCCCAACGGTTTAACCTCTTGGTTCCACACTTGGAGGACCCAAGGTTTTGTCATGCCTGAGAAAGCCCAACTCAGCAACATCTGATATGCAATAGGATCATTTAGAGTGATGTATGACAGGATTCAAATCCACCTTCTGATAATCTTCCCTTTAGTTTTGAGCAAGTTTCTAGACCTCCTGAAACTATTTCCTTATATATAAAATAGGAATTAACATACTTCTTGCAAAGTAGCTATGGGTATTAGAAAGAGAAAATATATAATGCTTGGCCCACAGTAGATATTCAATAAGGAAGAAATAATCTAGAAGCATTCCTTTGAATAATTGAATTGATGGGAAAGAAAGCAAGAAAGTGATTTCTGATTCCATTTAGCTAGAGAGATAATAAAGTAATCATCATATCTGAAAACATAATTTTTTTCAAAAAAATATATTAAATGTAAGTGAGAATTTTTATGCTTCAAAAGGCACCATCAGAAAATTAAAAGATGAGGGGGCTGGAGTGGTGGCTCAGCAGTTTTGGCGCTTGTCTGGCATGTGCAAGTAGACGGGTTCAAACCCCAGCACCACGTACACAACTAAGTGTCAGAGCAACAAAGGCCATGTGAAAAACTCAAGAAAAAATTGATTCTGTCTGAAAAAAAAAAAGAAAAAGATGAGTCACAAACTGGAAGAAAATATTTGCAAATCATATCTCTGATAAAATATTTGTATTCAACATAAGTAAAGAACTCTTGCCATTCAAGAAGACAAAACCAAATTTAAAATGGGAACATATTTTAAAGGAGTTTTCAAGCAAAAATATACACAAATGGTCAATACATGTATGAAAACACGCACAGCATGATTAGGCCTTAGGTTGGTGCTGTGTAAAGGCACAATGAGTTGTTTCTACAACCCCTCTACTCACCCACTGAAATGAATACAATCAAAAAGTAAGATAATAGCAGGTGCTGGTAAGGACATGGAAAAATTGGAAAACTCATACTGATAGAATGTAAAACGGCTCTGGTGCAGGCACTTTGCAAAACAGCGCATCAGTTTGTTAAAATATTAGACACAACCTTATCATATAACCCAGTAATTTCACTCCTAGGAATCTGCACAAGATAATTCTGTCCACCTGTCATCCTACGTTTAATGTTTTTTCATATTTATTCTAACTTCAAAGAGGTTAAAGGAAAATGGATCAAGGTTCATGCTAATCACACACACACAAAAAAAGCAGACTTAAGACTCAAATTCACCTATCTGCTAAATTACTTCTATCTTATTCTTCCTTTAGGTAGCAAATGTATTTAATGATTAAATGGTGTAATGTCCCTGTTTTGCATCCAGGAGGCAAATTCAACATCCCATACCCAAGACAGCTATAGGAAACTTACTTGACATATTCGCAGAAAACCATGATACTACCCAGAAATAAATGCAGCATGGCCTATACCCTCAAAGACAATCTAAAACTACAAGCCCTCCCTCAACCTAGCATGTTTATTTAATTTTTGGCAAATTTCACATTTATTTTATTTATTTATTTATTTTAAAGAGAAAAAGGGACAGTGAGTGAGAGAGAAAGAGAGAACTTTATTTAGTTTTTCATGTGACTTTTGTTGCTCTGACACTTGGTTGTGTATATGGTGCTGGGGTTCAAACCCATGTCCTCGTGCATGCCAGGCAAGCGCCATATGTGCTGAGCCACCCCTCCAGCCCAAAATTTCACGTTTAAATAATAATGATCTTCATGTCTTACACTTTCATAAGTGCTTAGCTTCCATAATTTCTTACTAACAAAAATTGTATAAATAACCCTGTAATTGCCTTGAGTTTCAGATTACTCATTATGGAAACACTGCTTGAAACATCAGTGTTCAACCAAGTGGTCTTATTGGAAATTCTATGGGTTCTACTCATGAGTCAACGTATGCAAGAAAAATGTGTACACAGTGTATATCAATGCAATCCTCTTTGGAGGGAGGCAAGGAGAAACAGAGGTGCAGTCTTAACATCAACATCCTTGCCAAGAAACTTCACACTAGATTAAATTTATTAGAGAATGAGAAAATGAGTGAGTACCTAATAGTTCTGGTACCACGAACAGCAGTGACTTGAGGAGGGAGTACAGAAGTCATAAATGATATCTAGACCAAGAAAAATAAGAAGGAAGGGGGAGAGGAGGAGGGGGGAGGAGGA
>PVKS010011297.1:0-57161 GCA_004027875.1 Aplodontia rufa
GGGGGAGCTCTATGACATTGACCTTGGCCTTTTTTTTGGATAGGACACCAAAATCACAGGCCACAAGAGCAAAAACAAGTAGGGGGAGGTCAAACTAAAAAGGTTTTGCAGAACAAAGGAAATGATTTATGAAATGAAAGGCAACCTACAGAGCAGAAGAAAATATTTGTAAATTTTATCTCCAGTAAGAGGTATCTAGCTAAAATATAAAAGGAAAGTCTACAACAGCTAATAATAATAATTAATAATTGTAGAAAATGAGTTTTTTTTTAAAAAAGGCATTTTCCCAAAAAAAGACGTACAAATGGTCAGCAAACATATGAAAAGATGCTGAGCACCACTAATCAGCAGGGAAATGCAAATCCAAACCACAAGGAGACGCCACCTCAGATTTAAGATGGCAATTATCAAAAAGTCAAAAGATACCAAGTATAGTCCAGGACATAAAGAAAGAGAGCTCTTGGGGCTGCAGCAGTGGCTCAGCAGTTACGGGGCTTGCCTGGCATGCGCAAGGACCCGGATTCAAACCCCAGCAGCACTTATACAATGGAGTGTTGGAGCAACAAAGGCCACATGAAAAACTAAATAAAATTGATTCTCTCTCTCTCTCTCTCACTGTCCCTCTCTCTCTTTTAAAAAAGAAAGAAAAGGGAGTTCTTATACATTGTTGGTGGAAATGTAAATTCACAGTTATTAGATGGAGGTTCCTTACAAATTAAAAACTGGCTGCACGTGGTGGCGCACACCCGTAATCCCAGCGACTCAGGAGGCTGAAGCAGGAGGATCATAAGTCCAAAGCCAGCCACAGCAATTTAGTGAGACCCTGTCTCAAAAAAAAAAGATAAAAAGGGCTGGGGATGTGGCTCTGTGGCTAAGCACCCCTAGGTTCAATCCCTGGTACCATAAATAAATAAACAAATGGAACTGTCCTATGATCCCAGTAATGGGAGCAGATCCAAAGCAAATGATGTCACTATGTGGAAGAGATCTCTGTGCTCCCACTGCAGCGTTGAGAATATAACATTCACAGTCTCCAAGGGGTGGAAACCACCTAAACATGACCGCAGATGCGTGGGTAAAGAAAAGGTGTCACTCAGACTTACCAAGGAAGGAAATCCTGTGATTGGCAACAACATGGATGGACCTGGCGGACATCACGCCACATGAATTAAGCCAGGCAGACAGACAAATGCTACGCGGTATCACATGTGGAAGCAGAGTAAGCTGAACCCATAATAACAGAAAACAGTAACATGGTTACCAAGGACCAAGAGTAAGGAAACTGGTCAGGCTTAAAACTGGCCATTATAAGACATCCCCCAAGTCTGGAGGCCCCATGTACAGTATGACAACTGTGGCTCACAACAGGGCTGGGGTTGGGGGGCAGCTCAGCAGCGGAGCCTGGAGTGTGCAAGGCCCTGGGTTTGATCCTCAGCACATTCACCCCCCCCCAAAATGCTACCAATGTATTAAATGCTTGAAGTTTGCTGAAAGAATAAATCTTAAGTATTCAGCACAAAGTAACACTGAGATGTTAGATATATCCATTAGATATATTGCCCCATCGTAGTGATCATTTCACAAAGCATACGTATATGTGAACATCAGATTGCGCACCCTAAGTAGATATAATTTTTATTTTTCAATTATACTTCACTAAAGCTGGGGAGATGAAAAAGCAAAGAAAAATGAAAAAAAATTCCCAGACTTATTACAAAACAACCCAATGATCTTGGACATTAATGTCAGTCCATTCTCCCAAATTTAGTATCATCCCTACACTTGTTTAGATTACTGAGAACATTCTCATGTGCTGCGTGCTGCCACCCCACGTGGCTCATTCAACTTAGCAAATTTAAATCAAAATGACCAGCAGAGCCTATCACTTCCTGCAATCTAAGTCTTGCCTTAGCAAATATGCAATTTAAGAGCAGCATTTTGATAGTTACTTAGAACTTGATTTATATACGCTTGGGTCAACCAAAATTAGGCAGATAGTTCTGAAAGAATCTTCACTGCTTATTCCTTAACAAATAAAATTGATTTTGTGTCTTTAATCCATTCTATGGTTTGAATGTCAAACAAAGGATATTAATTCCATGAATTCATTTTTACTTCACAAATGTTTACTGAGTCTGTACAATATCAGTGATTCAAACCAATGCTTATATATATATATATATATTTTTTTTTTTTTTAAAAGAGAGGACAGTGAGAGAGACAGAGAAAGAGAGAAACAACTTTATTAACTTTTTCAAATGGCTTTCGTTGCTCCAACACTTAGTTGCGTACTTGGTGCTGGGGTTCGAATCTGGGTCCTCGCGTTTGCCAAGCAAGTGTCGAAACCGCTGAGCCACCGCTCCAGCTCCTGCTTATGTTTTTTTAAAAACGTTAACAAAATATATCATTTTAACCACAATGATTGAAAAAGAAGACACACTCAAATCCAAAGATGGTTAGCCCATGTCGGTTCTCCTTACAAATTCATTTTGTAAATTACATACAAGAAATGATTAGTGGGGCTGGAGTGGTGCCTCAGTGGGTAGGCACTTGCCTGGCATGCACAAATACACAGGTTCCTACTCCAGAACCAAGTACATAATGAAGTGTCAAAGCAACAAAAGCCACATGAAAAACTAAATAAAATTGTTTCTCTCTTTCTTACTGTCCCTCTCTGTGAAAGAAAGAAAGAAAGAAAGGAAGGAAGGAAGGAAGGATGGATGGATGGATGGATGGATGAGGGCTGGAGCAGAGGCTCAGAGGTTGGAGCACTTGCCTGGCATGCTCAAGGACCCAGGTTCTAACCCCAGACCACATATTCAAAGGCCAGATGAAAAATAAATAAGATTGATTCTCTCTTTCTCTTTCTCTCTCTCTCTCTTCTCCCTCCCTCCCTCTCCCTCTGTCTCTTAAAAAAAAAAAAGAAAAAGTAACAAAGAAAAAGAAAAGATTAAGTAGTCTGGATACAGTGGCACACACCTGTAATTCCAGCAGCCTGGGAGGCAGAGGCAATACGATTGAGTTCAAAGCTAGACTCTACATTCATCTTCTGTTCAAAGCCAGCCTCTACAGTCATCTTCTGTTCAAAAAGAAGTAGAATTCTCCAAAAAATCTTCACCAGCTAGCCAAAGCTTAAGAGCATTAGGATGACCTAGGGCTAATCCCAGAGACTTGGAAGGCTGAGGCAGGAGAATCACAAGTTCAAAGCCAGCCCCAGCAACTTAGCAAAACTCTGTCTCAAAATAAAATATAAAAAGGCTAGGGATGTGGCTCCGTGATTAAATGCTCCTGGGTTCAATTCCTGGCACCCCAAAACCCAAAAAAATGATTAAGTAGTTAAAGCATGAATACTTATTCCCAAGGATGACTATTTACAAGGAAAAACAAAACAAAACTCTCATTAACTAATAGTGAAATGCATGGGTAGGAAGCTTTTTAATACCACGAACTCTGACCTTTTTTCCCTTATTAAACATTCAGTATAAATAATCCCCTAAATCATAAAATTTTAATCACCAGTTTGAGAAAACATTGTGTGATTGCCACTGACCCCACATTTACTTTTATACTCTAAAACAGAAGCAATTCTTGGACGTGTACACACACACACACCATGGTCCTTCCTCGCTCCATCCCCATTCCCTGTCCTTCCACAGTTCCTTCCTCTCGGCTTCCTCTCCACCCCTTCCCCATGGCTTCCAAGGCTCCCTCCAATTGTCTCCATCCCAAATTTCAGATCTTCACCTCCCGTCCCCACTATCTATAAAACCTAACTTGTGAGGGTTTTTTTTTGTTGTTGTTGTTGGTAGTAAGGATTGAACCCAGGGATGCTTAACCACTGAGGGACACCCCCAGCTCATTTTTTTTTTTTGAGACAGGGTACTGTTAAGTTGCTTCAGGTCTAAGTTGCTGAGGCTGGCTTTGAACTCGCCATCCTCCTGCCTCAGCCTCCCTGGGATTATAGGTGTGTGCCACCAAGCCCACCCTCATTTGCCTTTTTTTTTTTTTTAATTGATGTGTCCTTCCTCCTTCCCAAGACTTAATTCTTAGGTATTAGAGAATGTCTCCACAAAAGACAGTGACCACGGGGTGGCAAATTACAGTGGGAAGAACTCTGCAGTGACAATACCAACATCTGGGTGGTTCAGGTCCCAACTCGGCCATTTGCAGGCACACACTACCTCTACCTCTCCCGTCTCACTTCTTACTAACACGGCACAGCAGTAAAATCTCTCATGTGATTCTTAGCTGAATTAGGAAGGATGCATAGACGATAACTGTTATACCAAGACTGGCACATAGTAGGTATTTGATAAATGCTCAGCAGCCTCCCATCCCAAATCCAGATCCAAAAGTAGGAAGGATGAAATAATGAAATAATTTAAAATTCTTAAACAATCCTATAGTGCTAAAGAGCTTACTTTCACAGTTCATTTCTTAGAAGTCTAGAATATTGGGTAGAAATAGATTTTTGTTTTACTTGACATCAAAGAGTTGTATTAGAGAAACTCAGTTGGTTTTCTTATAACTCTGACTTCAACAACCCTGATGACAGAATATGCCACATCTAAGAGATGAGGGCAAGAGGGGGTGGTGTCAAACAAAGAGAACTTCAAAGGGCTTTAATAAGAATAAAATTCCACTGGAGTTACCATATGTCCAGCCTTCCTTTTTCTGGAACACTCCATTAGGGAGCTGGGTGCAAGCAAGGGGTCATCAGGTAGCAAGGAGGGGTACCTGGCCAGAAATCCTGCAGCGCAGCCCAGGTCTGCGGAACCACAGATGAGCAAATTCTGCACACATTTTAAAGTCCAAAGAATGGAGAGCTTCTCTGTTAGCAGGTAGGGAAGGGCAACATCTGGGGGGGCTTTCTTCCTAGGGGATGCCATAGCAAGATTCCCTGGGAGAGAAAACCAAGCTTGGGAGCAGGGAGGAGTTGGCTTTGTTCTCATCAAAGAAGAAAAGAATGTAGGGGAAAAAAACTAATGAGTTACTGCCAAGAGATTTAAGCAGGGATTATGTATCTGGTAGAGACAGCACACAATTGACTGTTTTGCCGGCCTGTGGTGAAAACTTTCCCATTATGCCTAGAGGAGGGGAGCTCGGTACCTTTCAAGTGCCTATTTCGCAGTCACAGAGAGCAGAGAGAGGCTTCTTTTCAAAGGAATAATGAAGGAGACAAAGCAGGAGCATTCCTGGCCCGCATCACCTGAAGCACATTTGCATTTCTTATAGCAGCTGCAAAATGTTTAGTCCTCTGACAATATTTGGTGCCTTGGAGTTTAACTGCCTGGAATATAACCTTTGCATCACAGAGCAGCCTGACGGATCTTTTAGGCTTCAAAAATAGCCAGGTCCAAACAGTCAGGCTTCATGGACACCCAGTGCACAGCAGGGCCCTGGCTGGCAGATGCTGAAGGAGATGGAAGGCCAATAATGTCAACCTTGCAAAACCACTATCTTCAGAGGAAAGGGACACAGAGCAATGCTTCTCCCTCCTCCGCCCCTAACATCCTGGGTTTGTGCCTGGAAAAAGGAAGAGAGTCACCGATTACTCCAGCATCCCTAGCAACCTGAAGAAAATACTTCATGCCTTCCCTGTGAGCTCTGCTAGGAGTTTGAGAGTAACTGCTCTGGAGATTTAAATGTCTCAGAAGGTGGCTGTATGCAAAAGACGGTTTGCAGCCCAGGAGACAGAGTGAACTTACAAAGGGGCCTGGTTTTCACAGATCTTAAATCTAGTGGAGAGTACAGAATACAAAGTCTGAAATATATTTTATGATGCAAAACCATACATCCAAGGGCCAAATTGGTATGCTGCGCAGGCAAAAACAAGACCACGCAATTATCAAAAGAGTCTGGTGATGAGAAGGAAAAAGAAATCACATTCATTGATTTTCTATGGGCCAGGAACAAGGATTAGGCATTTGCTACATCATTTTACTTAATTTAATCTCTAAAGCCCTCCTCTGAGACAGGTATTCTTATGCCACAAGAGGAAAGACAAAACGGAGACTCAGAAGGTTGAGGTAACTTGCCCAAGGTCACACAGCAGGGGAATGGCAGTCGGGGTTCTAAGCGGACAGCATTGTTCTGAAATCTGTTCTGGACCTGATGGGATGGTGCCTGGCCTGGAGGAGCTGGGAGGCAGCCTGGGGCTCCTCGGGTGCTGCTCCATCATGTGCTAGGGGCAGGTGGGAGGACCTGCCAAGGGCACCAAGTTCAGTGGAGAAAGGCCCAGACCTCTTTCTGAGTCCTGGTCCACTAAGAGGCAGGACTGCAGGGAACGGGGAGAGGAGAGGCAGAGCTTGACATCTTAAGATCTTTTTCATTTTTCTGCTTCCCTGCTGTTTCCCAACTGGCCTCTTCCTCCAGAGGATGTCACACTGCTCGTCCATCTGCAGGACCAACTTGGGTCTGTTCCACACCAAGTGCGGGTGGAGAGAAGGCCAGGCAGCGGGACCGTCGGCCAGAGGAACTCCCTGAGCCCCGCCAGAACATGTGCCTCAGTGGGTGACTCTGCTGGGTAGTTAGAAGAGGAAGGAAATCTCTATGTGCTTCAATTTCTCTAAAAGTAGAAAAGTAAGGTGGCAAAACATTTCTAGAAACCTGAGGTAAGAAACTCAGAGCTCCTTAGAGTAAATATATATTTTTGTTTTACTCAAAAGCTCCACAATTTGGAGGAGAAGAGGGAAGAAGGGGGAGGAGGAGAAGGAAGAGGACACGAGGAGGGAGGAGGAGGAAGAAGAGGAGGTAGGAAAAGGAGGAAGAAAGGTTGCTGAACTTCCGTTGACTTCCCTCTGTGTTTTCCCCACTTCTATTTTTACCAAACACTGTGTGTGTTAGGGTTGGGGGGCACTAAGTGTGCTAGAGAGATGCTGGTGAAACAGGGAACCAGTAAACAGACTTCAACCAGAACTTTCCACTGAAACGTAAACAACACAGTGTCCCAACCTGGACTACTGTGACTAAGCAACTCGATCTCAAAAGATAAGGACGAAAAATATGCCTTTTGGTTTAGGGGAGTTTTGTCCAGATGACTTATAAAGATCAGCAATGTCAGCAACGAATGTGGAATTTCTGATGCTTCTCACGCTATTTCTGCACCTTCCACATATGCGGCAGTATCTGAAAGATGGTTCGACAAATAATGCAATGAGGTCTTGACGCACAAAAAACAAAAGGTTGAGAATGTGATCAGAGACTCCAGCCAAAACATGTGATTCTACAGAACAAGGACACCAGCTTGGCTCCACGGCCCAGACTGATATAAAGGGTGGGTGTTGTTCTCATTAATTCAGTGGATAAACAATAGGGGGAGGTCTGATTTGATGGACAGCTTTTGGAAATGATCTTCTGCTTGGCAAAACAGTGTAGTGATAATTTTATTCACAAGGAAGGAAATGCAAAGAAGTGTCCCTAAAACCCGGGAGGTGATTGTAAGCTGGATGACACGGAATGAAGAGCGACCACATTCATCCCATCGAGGTCTTGAAATCCAGCCTTAATTTCCAGAGAAGAGCATGACCTCTCACTTGGAGTAACCAGCCATGCACGTTTCCCCTCGTGTTTCGTCTCCACCTTGCACTGTGGGCTAGGGGCACTTCAAGCGCCATGCCACAGGAAGTTATTACTGACTGCCAGGGTAGCTTGGGCAGACTTGGAGCATCTCAACAGCGGGAAAGGAAAATCCTGCAGTTCCTCCATAATAGGTAAACTCCTTGGGACAAGCCAAGTCACTGGTTGCTTACCCTTGCTTAGCATCCCCGGATGTGGCTGGTGGTACCTTTATCCCCTCATCTGCACATGCACCCTTTGATGCAAGCATTCACACAGTTCTGCCGTGTGTCTAGCATGGAGTTAGATGCTATTCTGGTAGGGATCTAAGCTTTAATTTCTAGTGCATATAAACCCCCTCCTAGCAGAAGGTGAAGATGGCTGAAACATTTACCTTTTTGAGGTTCTTCTCCAGGTTAACCACTCCCCACTCTTCAGCAGTAACACAGGATCCCTTTGCCAGCCTGGGACTTTCCTGTGATCTCATGGTGCCCCTCCCATCAGGACAAGATCCGCCTATAGAGGTCTGATCCAAAGTGGAATGCCTACTCACCCTTCAGTCCCTATCCTTTGTTAACATTTCCCTCAGTACCATTCTGACCAACAGAACTCTCTGCTGATATACAGGAAACTAATCCTTTCATTCTACCTTCCTTCAATCTTTCATGAATGATGGGTTCCACCGTCTCATCTAATTATATTACACCTCAGCTTCTTAATCCCCCTCTTTTTCAACCTCTAAAATCCAGAAGTATTTAATGTAACCGGAAGTTGGATTAAGGAGAGGCTCAGACAGGGCAGTAGTTGGTTTCTATTTATTAAAAAAAAACCTCATTTTTACATTGCTTCAAAACAAGGAAAACGCTGCCCATTTTGTTCACATTGTACAATGTTGATTTCCTGCTCTCCCTCCCACCCCCCACTTATTTCATATTTCTAACACATAGATCAATTTTTCCCCTCCTGGGAAGGTGAGGGATTTGACAACTCTCCAGAACTCTCTAGGTCAGCCCCACTTTGCAGGTATTTCCTCCCCTTCTAAAAAAGCCTCAAATGCTCTGACTGGGAACCTACCAGGCCCTCAGCTGGCTCCCAGAGAAGCAAATAAACAGGAAGCAGAGGGAAAAAACTCCAGACCCCCACTGGGTCCATCAGCACCCTGACTTTCTTCTCAGGAGGTGCTAGAAACACACAACTTCTTTGTTATCTATCATCTCAGGAGTTAGAGCAACAGAAATTTATCAGTAGGAGACTTAAAGAGATCCTAATACTTCTGCTATTAAAGTACAAACCAGAGGACAGAGGGCACCCCAAGAGAAGAAGATGAAAAAGTAACTCTGCACGATTCCCTGGGCTGTGACTTCCACTCAATACCTGAGTAAAACAGATACCATCAGCCCACCTGCTTCAGCATTCGGTCAATGTGAGCATGGAAACCGGACGAGGAATCGCAATATTCATGAGATGCCTAGTTAAGTGTCCAAAGATAACAGGGGCCGCTTTCCATTCAAATACAATCATGTAGGACGGGATGAGAATTAAATGTACGACCGATGGCCTACTGAAGGCAAAATGCTGGGATCAAAAAGATTCTGAGACCAACTCAGAGAATATAATGGAAGTCAACAGATAATACGACTTGATATGAAAATAAAATTATAGCCAACTAATGGATTTTTAAGGCTCATACTGTAATGGGCATTGGGTTTTCTAAAAATAAGAGTATGCTAACTATAAGTGAAGGCTTTCCTATTATCGGTCCCCTCCAATCATTTTTGACCCTGCCATTCAACCCCAAATCTATCACTCGTCTACAAATTTAGCACAACAAAGGTTTTTATTGAATTTTTAAATTTCCTATTCTATAAGCAAAAAGTCAGTTTAAACAATCCTTCAAGTACATAATACTTCACCCTTTTAAATTAAACTGTTAAGTTTAACTTAATAAAAGTAATGAATTTAATATTTAGTAAGAGTATTGAATATGAGGGTCATCCAAGACACAGATTTTGATTTCCATCAGATATGTTGTCTACAAGTAAACATAAGTGTAATAATGCTGCAACTAAACCAAATCCTATCACTGTTTTATGCTTGATTGAATTAAAACATGAAACAACACAACAATCTAACAATTAAACTCTTCCCATGTCAGTTAGAACTGATTTTATTGTAGTTTTGCAATCCTTCTGCCAACTGCTAAATGCATAACACCCTGAATAACCAGAATGAAAGATGTCTTATAAAATAAAAAAGTATGGGATGCTATCCAAGCAATGAACAAGCTATTCCTTGCTATGTGCAAATTCAGCATTTTAAGCACAGGAATTAACACTGCTATGTTAACGAGCTTAACATTTTAAGGATTTACTAATCTTTTAATTGTTGGAAAGGATGAGTTCCCCAAACTCCTTGGTACTTTACCTACCTCCTCCCCAAGCCATTACCTCTCTTTCAGTCAAAGCTAATGTACCTAGTGAACAGCAACCCTAGGTTCAATTCCAGAACTGGGCAGGGGAAAGAGAGGACAAGGCTGATGACTGAATTTGAATATGCAACGACCACTCTGAACAACTTCTATATTCCTAGCAATATTACTCTACATAGGAATAGAAAAAGAATCACAAAGACAAAGCCCATCAGGGCAGCAGGCAGAACAAAACGAAACCTTCCACTGAGTCATCACTAAAAATTGACCATTTTTATTTACAACCTCAACATGGAAAAGGCCAAAACCTGAAGGGAAGTCATTCATGTACTTTGGGGGAGCTCATTAAACTACTGAAGAAACAAAGAAAAACATAAAGAGCTAAACAATATGTTTAAATGTATGGGGTTTTCTTTTATTTATTTATTTATTTATTTTTGGAAAGGTGAGAGCCAAGAGAAACTTTCTTGAAATGTTTTGTGAATTTTAGAAAAATGTCATCCAGGGCTGGAGCAGTGGCTCAGCGGTTATGGCGCCTGCTTGGCATGTGTGAGAAGGAGGTTCGAACCCCAGGGCCACGTACACAATGAAGTGTCACAGTAATGGAAGCCATATGAGAAATTAAACAAAATTCTGTCTCTCGCTGTCCCTCTCTTAAAAAAAGAAAAATGTCATCCAAACAAATAAATCTCTAGATGTAGACCATCAAAATCTTGCAGGTTTTGCTAACTTTGCACCTGTTAAGCTATAATACATTCAAACAAAATACAAGTGAAGATATTTTAACAAAAAAAAAACAGAAGGCACAATGGGGAACAAAAAGCCTCTTCCATCAAGGTTTCTGCCCATTCAGAGCCCAAGCATGGCCAAGCCATCACAGAGACAGCCCTACAATGCTATCCCAGCTCTGACAGAACTTCTATTCTCCGAGAACTGATCATCCAGGAAACTCTAGAAACCACATGGTATGATGGATCACAAAACCCACTTGGCCTGGCATGGCGGCACAAGCCTATAATCCCAGCTATCTGGGAGGCTGAGGCAGGAGGACCACAAATTAGAGAACAGCTTGGGTCACTTAGCAAGACCCTGAACCAAACGAAAAGGCCTGGAGTTAAAGTAGCTCAGTGGTAGAGTGATTCTGTGGCACATGTGAGGACTTGTGTTCAATTTCCAGGACCAACACAACCCCATGGAGGATTACAATACCTTTCTGCAAACTGATTTCGAATCAGGGCCTATACCAGTAAAACTATTACCTAAAGTACACAGATATACAAATTTTTACAACAATATGACTTCATGAACTTTACTACCACAGTACCTACTATTCACAGGGCATTTATCCAGTAGTATTCAAAATCAGGATTTACTTAGTAACATTTAAATGCCCCGCTATAAAATATCAACATCACAGAAGTTAACCAGTGGGCACACCTATAATCCCAGCCATTCAGCAGGCTGAGTCAGCAGGATGGAACATTCAAGGCCAGCCTGGGCAACTTAGTGAGACAATGCCTCAAAAAAAAATAAAATAAAATAAATAAAAAAATAAATAAAAATTCTCCAGCCGGTGGTAGAGCAGCCCTGGGTTCAATTCCCAGTACCAAAAAAAAAAAATGTGGTGGAAGTGCACATTGGAACAGAGCAAAAATCAGAAGCTAATTTGGCAATATCTATCCAAAGCATTAAAAGTATGCATATCTGGGGCTGGAGCGGTGGCTCAGCGGTTACAGCACTTGCCTGGCATGCACAAGGACACGAGTTCAAACCCCAGCACGACGTACACAACAAAGTGTCAAAGCAACAAAAGCCACGTAAAAAACTAAATAAAACTGATTCTTCCTTTCTCTCTCTCTCACTGTCCCACTCTCTAGGGGGAAAAATAATAGTACAGCACTTCCCTGGCATGAGCAAGGACCTATGTTCAACCCTAGCACCACAAACACAACTTAAGTGCCAGAAAAACACAACAAAAACCAGACGGCAAATATAAAAAACAGGGGGACGGGGTGGGGAGCATATAGTAGCCGGGCACAGTGGCACATGCCTGTAATTCCAGTGGCTCAGGAAGCTGAGGCAGGAAGATCACAAGTCCAAAATCAGCCTCAGCAACTCAGCGAGGTCCTGAGCAACTTAGCAAGGCCCTGTCTCCAAAAAAAAAACAGAAAACAAAAACAAAAAAAATCCACAAGCAACATGCTAAATGTTAAAAGAGCTAATCAGACTTATCTGAAGAGGGGTGTGCAAGACATCCAAAAATAACATTCTTCCTCTTTCCAGATCTGGATTCTGAGGTTCACATGCCAGACCTTGGCAAAGGTCTGGAGTCCTTACACAAGCTGATCCAGCCTTAGTGCCCGAAGCTCAGCCAGGGGGACCCTGCAAAGCACAGCTGAGTGCCACTTAAAGTTCCGAGAACTGTAGTACCCTAATCATCGCCACATCCCTCATGTGCCACACAAGAGACTAGACAGCGCAGCGTTAATGGGACACAGTGCTGCAGAGCACAAGGAACAGCTCTGTAATACAACAGAGACAAGAGCTAGGAACTGCTCGGTGGGCCAGCAATTTTACCCTTTTCACACCAAAATGACGTGGATATTTAAAAGTGCTACAACTGTGCGTGGAGACTGCTGTTTTGTATTAACCAGGAAAGTTAGAAAGTTAGCAGAGGGAGGCCCCATATCCCCTTCCTTCAGTTTCCCATCATGTTAACATCTTACACCACGAGGGGACATCCGTCACAACTAGGGAATCCACACATTTATCCAGTATTGTTCAAAAGCCACGCTGACACGCTACTTATAACCAAATTTCACAGTTGATTCATATTTTTACTCCTTTTTCTCTAATGCCCTTTTTCTATTCCAGAATCCCATCCAGGATAATTTTGTACATTTGGTTATCAGGTCTCTCCTTGGACTTCACCGGTCTGCAACAGATTCTCAGACGTGCCTTGCTTTCGGTGACAACTTTGAGGAATGCTGCTTGGATATTTTGGAGAAGGCCCCTCACTCCCAACAACAAAACCACTGTTTGATGTTTTCCCATGATCTGACTAAAGCTATGGGTTTGAGGGAGGAAGACTATTGTATAGTTTGGATTCTAAATGGCCCCCAAACACCCAAATGCTAAGGACATTGTGACACAATGGTGACACATCTATGTCCTAAGACTCATGTGGTAAAGGCTTGATCTCAGGGGCTGGAGAGGTGGCTCAGCGGTTACGACACTTGTCTTGCATGAGCGAGGACACAGGTTCGAACCCCAGCACCACATACACAACGAAGTGTCGGAGCAACGAAAGCCACATGAAAAACTAAATAAAAGTGATTCTTCTTCTTCTCTCTCTCCCTCACCGTTCCTCTCTTAAAAAAAAAAAAAAAAAGGCTTGGTCTCAGCCTGTGGCATGTTGGGAGGTGAGGAACTTTTAGGAGGTGGGGCCTGGTGGCAGGAAGTCAAGTCATTGGGGGTGCGTCCCTGAAAGGGATATTGGAACCCTGGTTCCTCTTCTCTCTCTGCTTCCTGACTGCCAGGAGGTGAGCAGCCTCCTCTACCATGAGCTCCTGACATAATTTACTTTGCTGTCCCAGGCCCAAAGTGACAGGGCAAAGAAACTACAGACTAAACCCTTTAAAACCATGAGCCAAAATAAACCTTTCCTTTTTTTGATTTGATTTAGCTCAGCCATTTGTCACAGCACCAGAAAGCTGACTAACCCAAGCACAGAGGTGAAGAGTTAAGTTCACGACACTGTACAAGCACCTGCTAGCAACAGCGCAGCCTGGTGCTGTCAGCGTTCACAGGTGGGTGGTGCTTGACAGATTTCCCACTATAAACTTACTTCCCCTCCCCTTTCCACACTCTACTTTCCTCAAGCAAGTCATTATCTGAGAGTGGGGAATTACACTCCACCTCAGATGGAGGAATAGCCACACAAATTATTTAGCATTCTTCTCCATGGGAAATTTCTCTCTTACTCACATCAGTATGAGCTCAAAGACATTATTTTATACTTTCAGTTATAATGCAATGAGATGTTATTTATTTTATTGCTCCAATTATTTCAGCTTGACTATTGGAAGCAATTTCAGGATGGCCCCTGTGTTCCTCTGGCACACTCCCTTCACTTTGTGTTTTGAACATAGAATAGGGTAGGCCCCCGATCCAACATGACCAGTGTCCTTCTAAGAAGGAAAACTTTAGGGGCAGACAGCATACAGGAAGAAGGCCATGTGACTTAGAAGGCAGAGATCAGGAGGCTGCTTCTACAAGCCAGATTGCCAGCTGCCACCAGGGGCCAGGGGCAGGCACTGAACAGACTCCCCCACCGCTCCAGAAGGAACCGACCCTGCTGACATCCTGATCTTGGGCTCCAGGCTCCAGAAGCACTAGGCAGCACACTGCTGTGGCTTGAGTCCTTGGCTGTGGTACTTTGTTATGGCAGCCCAAGAAAACCAACCCAAGGGCTATTACTCAGCACTCTGCATTTCAACGAAAAAAAAAAAACCAATCCAGAAATTGCTCTTTGGTATCCAAAAAGTGAAAGCGGGGGGAGCAAGTATAAAGAAGCACCCTAGAGGGGCTGGAGTGGTAGCTCAGCGGTTACAGCGCTTGCCTGGCATGCACAAGTACACAGGTTCAAACCCTTACACCATGTACACAATTAAGTGTGGAGGAATGAAAACATGAAAAACTAAATAAAATTGATTCTCTCTCAAACACTGTTCCTTTCTTTAAAAAAAAAAAAAAAAAAGAGAGAGACAGAGAATTGGGGGGAAGAAGCACCCTAGCAGGCATCCAACATGGTGCACCAAAAAACAGAGACACAAGTCTATGCACAGCAATATTCAGCATCATACTTGGGTGTGAACAGTGTTTTAAGCCACCTGGGGCTCGGTTCAGCATTACCTGCCACACACACCTGCAAGTACTAGCAATGGCTGCCCACCTAGTTAATCTCCATCGTCAGCACACCAAGTGCCTGCTTCATGCAAGCCAAGCATTTCCCAGGTGCCCTTCACAGCAACGGGTGATTCCTAACACCACAATGGACCCAGCCAGTCAGGTCAGTCAATTCAGCAAGTTTTGGTCCTCATTTAATGATGCATCTTATTCCACTTCCACATTCTTAGAGTCACATCAACAAGTGGCCCCTTGGCTTAGAATGACTATTACAAGCCATAGAACAACACTATTACAAGCCACAGAAATAGTGTATTTAGTAGCATTAGGACAATTCCACACATTAGAGGGCACGCTGCGAGGCAGGCTAGAATGTGACCTGTCACCTCACTGCATGCAGTGACCCTGAGGGAGGTGAAATCCAAGCACAGGCATGGGTAAGTAGTAGAACCTGTCCCCCCTCAGTCAACTGGGAACAGAGGAACTGCAGGCAATGGAACAGGACCTGAAGTATTTGTTCAGAATTATTTTCATTATAAAATCTCTGGTTCATCTGTATTTTTGCTAGGCTAAGGCCAGCCCAGACAGCCTCTTGCCTGAGGACACAGTCCCCCTACGACCCCCAGAGCTCTGCTATAATCTCTCAAATTATTAAATAAAGACTGGTTTCCCTTGGGGCCACATTTGGCAACAAAATACCAGCCTAAATGAACAACTGATATGGCCCGGTGACTAACATGTACGTTTGTAACTTCTAGAGGCAAAGGGACATGAACGGTTCCTTGGTACAAACTGGAGAGGTGAGTGAAGTGTATTCTGTGCCGCGTGGAATGTGGGGGGAGCAGGAAATGCTTCAATAATTAGCGTCATGTCCCCCACCAACCCTGAACACTAGCAATTTTCCACTCCAATCCCAGCTCTCTTCCATTTCAGGAGTAGCTACAGCCACAAGGAGAAAACCAAGCATATGGCTCTGTCCTTCTGGACAGTTCTACAATGTCAGCTGGGCTGCTCTGGAAAATCCCATTTTATCTCCTACAGCTATATGACCTCAAGTTGTCATTTTGAATAAAGCATGCTTCCACTGATTTTTATGAACACAGACAAAAGCTGCTACAACCTTTTAAAAAAAAAAAAAATCTTGCAAACCAACTGTAGTTGCTATGCGGGGTTATTTGTTTCTAAGGCAACAGCGTATATCTAAGTACTAATGGCCTGTCCTTTTGCCAGGCAACAAACAGCCTTGTGATGCAACTGCACCTGTCTCGGCTACGCGTTACCATGGAGACGCTCCAGTTGCTATAGCAACCATCACGCTAATCGCCTAGCAAAGGCAGACATACAGCAGTCTTCTCAGAGAGCCCAGCTGTTCCTCCCCATCTCTTGCTGAAGACTGATTGTCTAGGGCCTGTGATGGAATGCTCCTCAACTCAGAGGCACAAGAACGTCATTAATGCCACTTTGGAGGATCACTCTGCGCTCCCTCCTGCAGACCTAACATCAGACCAAGCAAAGAATCTGTAAGAAGTAGACTGGAAAACTCCCCGAAATCTCTGACACCATGCCATTCCCGATTAACATAAACGTGCAGTCCAAGGATAAGTTCTCTTAATTGGGTAGTTGCAACAAAAACCTTTCTAGACATCTTCCAAAATAATTTTGAAGGGGGGCTGGAGCAGTGGCTCAGCGGTTTCGGTGCCTGCCTTACATGCGCAAGAATGCAGGTTCGTACCCCAGCACCACGTACACAACAAAGTGTCTGAGCAACAAAAGCCACATGGAACATTAAATAAAATTGATTCTCTCTTTCTTTCCCTTTTACTTTTTAAAAAAAAATATGTTTTTTTTGAAGGGTCAAGGGATGCACTTCAAACCCAAGCACTGTATGTAGATAAAATCCACCGCAAAACCCCATTCTGTGTTTTATGGCTCTTTCTTAGAATCTAACATTAATATGCCTTTTCCAAAAGTGACAACTTACTGAACACCCCACTCCAGTTTTCCATATGTAAAAAGGGTACTCATGACCTCAGTCTCTCAATGGGCATGTGAGGAGAGGAAAGGTCTCCACTGTTCCCTGCAGTTCCTGAGGAAGCAAACACCGAGTAACCACAACAAAACCATCTCTCAGGAGCACTGTCCACATGGAGACCAGGAATGACAACAACGGAGTGAGCCTTCTAGCAGCATTGGCAGAGCCAGGTCAGGTCAGAGGAAGATGGAATCCTTGCCTGGCTCATTCCTACATGTTTATCCCAACAAAACGGTGACACTCAGCGATATGAAGGCTGGCAACTTTTCTTTGTAAACGTTTCCACCCAGGAAGACCATATTTTACCCACCACAAAGGCTTCTGGAAGCACATTCCATGGAAGGAGCAGGAGCGGTAAGGCTTTCAGGAAATGCAACAATGGATATGCCTACTAATATTTCATTTCTTTCTCATTTATCTGCAGTTATTTTTAAGATCTTACACAGCCTATTAAATTAGCGGTGGTGCCTGTCTCTGCCAAAATAAAGCAATTTCAGTAGACCCCCCAAAAAAGAACAAGGGCATTGCTTACCTTTGATATGCCTGAGGAGAGGTGGGAGGTGGGTGGTAAGGTGTCTTTTTCAAAGCCTGAATTAGATTTTGTCTATATTCTGGGTCTATGCACCATAATGACCCTTTCCCAATACTCTGCAAAGAAAATTAAAATACACAGTTATTAATATAGAAGTATCAAATTTTTGCAGGAAAGAGATATACAGCTATTACTCTATTTATTTGTAAAACCTTCTCACTTAATTGCTGACTGTTTGCCAGACTTAAATATTGTACTCTGACAACACAACACCATCAAATGCTTTTAAACCTTCCTCATATTAAATTCGACAGATCTAATGAATATATTATTACCAGATTATGCTGATACAACGTGGTAAATTTTTCATATCCAAACTACCCCCAAAATGAAATCCTTCAGCATTGTTCAGTGTCAATATTGAACATCATATGCATTTTCTTCTAAAAATCTTTAATTTTGTCAGATTTCAGATGCTGAAGGGAAAAAAGCTGAGACACTCTCAAAACCATCTCTGCTCTAAAAAGCAGTTGTGCTTTCAAGACATATTAAGTTGGTACCATTTAACAAAAACGGCACTCAGTCCACTTGTTTTTCCTGACTTCTCACAAAATGACATGTATGCTTGGAATGGAATTCTGCAATTATCGTCCCCAAGAAACAAAAGATCCCAGGCACCAAGGATAAACCTCAGCCAGAACCCAGCATTTATTTTTTGGATTCCTAGGTTCACAGCAATCTGCTCCAGCCTTTAGAAGTCAAACTTTAAAATGCAAATTTTCTAAAACCGTTCCAGGGAGACGGAGAAAAGGAGAAGTTTCCTCGGAGGCCTACTATGGGGCTGGCAGGAGGCATTTGGGCTATGATCAGCGTATTTCAGAAAAAAATGTTAAGCTCTGCCTCTGTGGCCACTGGCACTGGCAACAGGCTGGTGGGAAGACACTCTGTGGCTGCAAGCTTTCAAGTGCACCCAAACTGCTGTTACGGTCAATTTGTAAATATATGCTGATTTGGAAAGAAAAGAAGTTAAATGATCTGAACCTGTGTCCACCCCATGCTTCCAGCCACAGATTCTCTTATTTTCACAACTGTTACACTACAGGAAGACTGCCTCCCAACATTAAGAAAGCAAATAAGAAAAGCATTTAACTAACATGGGGTAAGGTGGGGCGGAGAGTCCAAAAAATTCCACTGAAGGAGCGCTCAACACAAGTTACTCTGAAAATCTGTAAAGACGTTTCTAAAATTCTGTGTTTTAGTCTTCAGTTCACCCAATAGTATTCTATCAAACCTTATTTAGCCACAACACTCATTACAATATGTCACTATTCTGAAGTATCACAATATTCACTATACTGAAGTATCACAATACTTCTTCCCTATACTGAAGTATCACAATACTTTACTATACTGAAGTATCACAATACTTCACTATTTGCAGTTGCCCAGCAAACTGGGCAACCAGAAATCACTAATTCCAGTACACTGGGACTAGGAGAATTGTACAAATCCACCATCACAGGCTGGTAACCTGGACTACCCCAGGCACCCAGCTCCAGCAGCAGTTAGGAACCCAGACACAGGTCTGGGTCAGGGGGACCTGTGTTATGCTAAAGGTCAACGTTCCCAATTTAACTGCCTGGATGTTGAAAAGACTGGAACTTGAACTTTGGAAAATGCACCGTTCCTATTCCTTTTGTGGCATTTCACGTATGTATTTTCAAGTTCAGAAGACTTCAGGGGCCTGATGAGACTTTCCAAGTAAAACTGGCAGGCTACCCAATAATCTGCCCCGGAACCTGCATCTTTTCCTGTGGAAAAAGCTATGCAGCACACTTCTTAAAGAAAGCCAAGAGGTAAGGAGTGGGGTGGTGGGGGCGTGGGAAGAGGACAGGATTTAGCAAATGTGGGTAAGGTACCATACTGCCAAAGCATGTCAAGCTCTTACATCGTGGGGTCTGGCTGGACCCCATCAGCAGTGGCTCCCTCTGGAGCCCTGGGCCAGGGGACTCACCTTCTGGTACCTTTCACGGTCTAAGCCACATGGAGGGCCATAGCCTGCCTGCAATCCAAACAGTTCTGCAATGAGATCATCTCAGTCCTGGGAACCTAAGAGCTTGTGTTTTTATCAAGGTGGCTCTCACACTAGAGCAATTTAATCTTACACCAAAAAATAAATAAATCCAAAGACAATGCAATGAAGGACACCTAGCCCTCTCAGGAAAGTAACGATAAGCCAAATGGTTTTCTTAATCCCTTCCTAAGTATCTTGTTTACTATGCTATACTACTGTTTAAACTAGATGGAATAACACCCAGATTTGTGCAGGACAATCCCACGGTAACTGAGCCAGGTGCAGAAGGGCAGGAAAGAACAGGTGGTCCAGGGCTACACTGCTGTTTCCTGTGTGGCCCTCGACAATCATGGCACCGCAGAAAGTCTTGGCTTCCTGACCGGTAGACAGGTGCAACGCCCAGAGCGGCCAGAACGTACAGGCACTCAATAAATGGAAGGTGGCATCATGTACCTGTCCTTTCTGACTCTGGCTGGACTATGTTTCATTAATCCGATGGTTAATTTTCAGTTCCAATAGTGACAGTGCAAGGGGCCTCCAGCAAACGTGCTGCTGGCCTTGGCGTAGCGATATTTTAAGGAATTTTCCCGCATTCTCAGATCCCCCCTTTATTTTCATCACGCTGCCTTCTCTGCACCCCACCTCCCAGGCAGGGCTGTGGTGACTTCTCCCTACTCAGGAGGCCAACATCACACACCACACATAATGACACGTAACCACCTAGCTTCTGGAAGTTTCATCTTTGCATTTTGATCATCCAGCTGAGGGTGAATTCCAAATCTGGTCAGTACATGTGGCCAAATGTGCTCCCAGTGCTCACTAACCCGAGAAATGCTCCCAGGCTCTAGATTGTAAGAAATGGTTCCCGCCTTAACCGGTTCTGCATTTTATGTAAGAGGGGTTAGGAATTGCTGATATTTACACATCAGACTCGTATTTCAATATATCTCATACTTAGAAGGGCTGGCATTCCAAAGAGAAAAAAACAAACGAAATGCTTTGTGGGGACACACCCCTGCGGACGCATGGGTCCTGTCAACGCCTGCAATCCCAGGGCCCCAGCAGCAGGCCACTCTCAGAGGGAGCCCCAGAGGAGGCTGGGGTGTACCTCATTTTCAAGCCTTCCTGGTTTCATGTGACAGTTCAGAATAGTAAAAAAGGTTTACTTGACAACTTTTAAAGTGGAAATGCGCAGAGGATAAAGTGCTCAAGTTTCTGAGGCCAGGTAAAACTATACTGAAAGCCCCTTGCAGGGGAGAAAGGGTGTGATTTGATTTGAGTTGTGCAATAAGCTTGAGAGTCAGAGCTTTCACGGAAGAAACATGTGCATTTCTTAGGAAGACAAGCATGCGCTGTTTTTGTTTTTTTTTTTTTTTAATTTGGAAATAACTGTGAAGGTCATGGACCATGAAGTGTTAAGGAATCCAAAATAATAAAGCAAGCAGCTGTCATTTACAGATACATTTTCATTATCGATACATAAAATTCACACCCCCCAGAGAAAACTAATGTGAATAAGGTAGAAAAATGAGTCAAAGGAATGAGACCAAGATTTTATATTTTTTTTTTTATTAAAAAGCACCTTGGGAATAATAGCTCTGTTAATAATAATAATAAACCAACACACAAGGGGAAAGAAAAAAGGAGGAGCCCATGTTATAGAAAGAAGTGATCAGTGAAAAGGGAGGGGAAATTAACATCTAAAGGTAACATCTTCCCCATGAGACCCATCCTGTAGGCTCATTCCTCTGTCCCACATCCCACAGTACTTTAGACCCGAACTACAGCACTAGTCAGTCTGTCCAACACTGGCTTCACGTTTGAATGCCTTGGCTAGGTTGAGAATTCTGGAGGAAAATCACTGTTTTTTAAACACTGTGTTTTGGAGCTGGAGTGGTGGCTCAGTGGTTACACACTTGCCTGACATGCGTGAGGACGCAGGCTCGAACCCCAGCACCACATGCACAACAAAGTGTCAGAGCAATGGAAGCCACAGGAAACACTAAATAAAATTGGGGCTGGAGTGATGGCTCGGTGGTTATAACGCTTGCCCAGCATGCATGAGTACATGGGTTCAAACCCCAGCACCAGGTACACAACTAGTGTCAGAGCAACGAAAGCCACATGAAAAACTAAATAAAATTGATTCTCTCTCTCTCTCTCTCTCTCACTGTCCTCTTAAAAAAAAAAAAACTAAATAAAGTTGATTCTGTCTCTCTCCTCTCCCCCCTCTCTCTAAAAAAATTTTTTTTTAAAACACTGTTTTTCAAACCATGGGCCATGATACATAATGGGTCATGGAATCATTGTAATGGATCACAACCAGTATTGTTGCAGTGGAGAAGAAAAGAATCCAATAGAATAGTCTAGAACATAAATTATCATTAATACTACAAGAATCATGTGTGTACACTTGGGTAAGTCCATGTATGCCTATTCCATGGTAGTACACCCCTTGCTGGGAAGCTGGGTCACATTTGGTAAACACTGGTCTAGCACAATGGAGTCCAGGTTCTTTTCCTTCTTACCATTTCTAGGAATAACACCGCAGGGCACGGGGCACACTCCTGTAATCCTAGCTACTTGGGAGGCTGAGGCAGGAGGATCCCAAAAAGTTCAAAGCTAGCCTCCGCAACTTAGCACGGCCCTGAGGAACTTGGCTAGACCCTCTCTCAAAACAGAATATTAGAAAAAAATACTGGGGATGTGGCTCAGTGGTTAAGTGCCCCTAGGACAATCCCTAGTACCAAAAAAATAAAAATACGAATAAAACCCTTTTCTAGCAGGAATGGAGGGCAAAATCAAACAGCTCAGGGCTGTACCTGGGGAACAGGAATAACAAGGGAGAAGTCATATCAAAAGGGAGTAGAGAACTGGGTGTGTTCTTTGTCCATTTGAAATGATCTTTTAGCCAGGGATGGTGGTGCACACCTGTAATTCGAGAGGCTCGAGAGGCTGACACAGAAGGAATGCAAGTTCAAAGCCAGCCTCAGCAACTTAGCAGGACCCTGTCTCAAAATAAAACATAAAAAGGGCTGGAGATGCAGCTCAGGGGTTAAGTACTGCTGGGTTCAATCCCTGGCGCCAAGAAAAAAAAAAAAGAAAAAGAAAAGAAATGATACCTTTTGATGTTTTCATGCGACGTGTCTAAGGAAATTTCCAACATTACCCATTCTCAATCACTGGCTTGCTTATTCACTCATTCATGTGGCACCTACTACAGGCCAGGCACGTTGGAGGACATATGAGTGAATAAAAACAAAACAGTGACTGCCCTCACAAGACCTGGATTCAGGGGGAAAGGGTAAGTAGGTAAAGAAAGAAATAAGACTGAACCGGGCATGGTGATATACACTTATAATCCCAGTGACTTGAGAGGCTGAGACAGGAGGATCGCAAGTTCACAGTCAGCCTCAGCAACTCAGCGAAGCCCTAAGCAACTTTTTGCAAGACCCTGTCTCAAAGTTTAATAAAAAATAAAATAAAATAAAAAGGGTTGGGGTTGTGGCTCAGTGGTTAGGGGGCCCTGGGTTCAAAATCTGGTACCAAAAATAAAAAAACAAACAAAACAATAAGATCGTGACAGACAGTACTACCTGCTAAGAAGGAAGTAGTGTGACAAGCTAGAAGAGAGGAAGCTACCGCTGTGCTTAGGGTTGGAAGTGGCAAGAGGGCTTGCAGAGACGGTTTGGACCTGATACAGCATCCAGGTCTGAGATGACCACAGGGCGCTGGCTCAGGTGAGGGAGTGGAGGTGGAGAAAGGAAGACAGCCTCACGATGCATTCTGGAGAACAGTTGGACTTGGCCACGAATTAGAAGTGGCGGGGAAAGAAGAGAGAAAAACAAAGGTTGATTTGAGTAACTAAGTAGGTCAAGGATTAGGAGAAGAGAGAAACCCTGCACTCTTTTGAAAATACACCCTTTGAGACTATCTTCTAAGATCTACCGATTATGGTATTTGAAAGAACTTCCTGGACATAAGCCCCCTGTCTTCCTTCTGCTACCTCCCCACTGACCCCAACCTTGACAGGGAGATCTGAGGTGCTCTGGCTTTTGAGGGTTAGTATGGCTGTTTCCTCCAGAGCTAACTAAGGTAGGTAAACTTTTTCCAAAAGAGCCGGAGGCAATATTTCAGTCGTTGCAGGGCACATGGTCTCTGTTATGACGACTCAGCTCTACCACTGCAGCACAAAAGCAACCAGACAGGTAAACCAATAAACATGGCTGGGCTGCAGTCGCCTGGCCTTCAGGTCCTACGCTTGTGCTCAGGGCTCAGATGCAAGGTGCTACAGTTTTGGAAACCCAAGAAACCAAGAAAGGATCATCTGTGGCTAAGAGACTCGAAATAGGTCCTGCAGGTTTGGGAAGGGGCTGATGATAATCGCAGTGCTCCAAGGGAAGAAAGGGGACACTTTTGGGGAGAAGGAGGGAGTTAGGCATGGACGGAGGTTAGAGTAATTAAATTCGTCAGTAATAAGAATGCTACATGTTACTGGCTGGGCTGCACCTCCCATCACTTGGCTGGGAAAGTGTTGTGCATGTCCTTCCCTGGTCTACTTCCGCATCTGTATGTCAGGTGGTCAGACTAAGTCACCATCCTATGCCCATCATTCTATGCTTTGAAAATGTACGGTACGAGGATCATCATCATATTCTGGAGCTGGGGTCACACATCTACAAAGACGGTGAGAATCACATCATTGTCCATTCAGAGGGTGACCCTTGCTTGGGTTGAAGTGGACACTGGAGTCAGAAAGACCTAAGTGTAAGTCTTTTTTCAACCTGTGTGACCTTGGGCAAAGTACTTAACTGCTCTGAGTTCCACTTTCCTCCTCTATAAATAGAAGCGATGGAATGCCTGCTTCACAGGAGTGTGGTGGGAGTTAAATAAGACAACACCATGCCCGGCGCACGGTACTTGTCGAATGGTGGAATCAAGTAAATTTCAACTAAAAAGCAAAACTAAGCCAAACCCACATGGCTGTTTTCCATGTTACTTTCCGTGGTTCACAGGAAGCATTCCACATCAGATGCATTAAGCTGGAAGTGGAAATGCAAGGGCCAAAACAGAACAAAGCAAAGAATTGGCCGCTGGATGAAGTCGGGAGGGATGTGGGTGGGGCTTTAGGAGGCCACTTGCTTCGTCACGTCGTCACGCGCTGCAGTCCCCTGGGTGTCCAGGACCATGTGGCAGTCCAGGGCTTCCTAAATGGAGGCTCCTGCCCCCAACAGCATACAAGCTGCCTTTCCTTCCCTGGGTGAGAAGCCCTGCCCTCCAGGCTACTCTGGGGCAGCGCAGGGCAAGGCCTGGCTGAGAGGATGAAGCTGCGTAGGCAGAGTTTAGCCACAGGAAGGAGGCGCAGCCTCCATGAGGGAAGGGTCTCCTGGCTGGAGGGCTCTGGACTCCTGTGTGCTTGGAAGGTGGGGTGCTGGAACACACGAGGAAGTCGGAACTGATAAGGTCCCTTCAATGTCACCAAATGACACTGTGGCTTCCTAGTCAGGGGTCTCAGAGCTCACGTGTTCATCCCACTGCCATTCTGCACCACATAAATAGTTTCCCCAGGATCCAGAAGCCAGACTTGATAGCCGCTGGAACAGCCTAGGCTGGTTTCACTGTGGACAGTGACCCAGCTCACTGCCCGAGCTCGGGGTGCCACCCATGCACACTGGGCCTGCATCTCCATCCCCACCACAAAGTGCCCTTCCTCCTCCACTCCTGGCTCCTCCTCTTCTCTGACCCAGCTCCTGCTCAGCTCCTCGAGGTCAAGCCAGCCTTAAAGGAGGAGAGAGAAAGGGATTCAGAGGCCTGGGGGAGGGGAGGCAGGGACTGACACCCTTAGGAGTCACAGGTTCCAGTTCTCACAAAACTCATCCTTGCCAGGGGTGTAATGGTGACTCAGTGGTTATGGCACCTGCCTGGCATGCATGAGGATGCAGGTTCAAACCTCAGCACCATGTACACAACTAAGTGTTGGAGTGATGGAAGCCACATGAAAACTAAATAAAATGGATTCTCTCTCTTTCACACTGTCCCTCTATTTTTTTTTTAAAGAAAGAGGGGACAGTGAGAGAGAAAGTGAGAGAGAGAGAGAGAGAAGCAATTTTTATTTAGTTTTTCATTCCTCAGACACTTCGTTTTGTACATGGTGCTGGGGTTTGAACTTGCGTACTTGCGCATTCCAGGCAAGCACCATAACTGCCAAGTTACCGCTCTAGCCCCCCACCTTTAAAAAAGAAAAAAAATTCATCCTTGGCACCCCACTTCTGCCACCATGAGGCCAGAGGTCAGTGCTCACAAGGCCACCTGAACTTCCTTGGGCTGCAGGAAAGAACACTGCTTGGGTCTTCTTTTGAATCAGATGGCTTCGTACCACCTGTGAAGAGGTGACAGAGTTTGAGATGCCAGGTGGGCCACTGACCCGAAGGCAAGGTGCATTTTCTTGGGGTGCTGAAGCTCCAGAGGACCGACAGTATGAAGGGTTATCTAAGCTGGCCAAAGGGCTATGGGACATCAGAGGAGGCAAAGGACCAGGTGCACGGGAGAAGAAGGTGTCCAACTGCACCTGCAGAACACATATGCCTAAGTCGCTCCCCCTGGGCCCCTGGTGTGCCCCAGCCTGCTGGAGGGCAGCTCTCTTCCTCACACCTCTCCCACCTGCCAACCACCCAGTCTCACTCCTCAGATTCACACTTCGTTTTCTAAGATGATGTGAGGCAAATACACAAACCAATTCCCACCCATGTGTCCATCCACAGGACCAAGGGCAATGTCAGCACTTTCATGGGGAACATTCCACAAAGCACCCCATAGGGGGGTCCCAACAACCAAGGGATCAACCTGTACAGCTCTTGTCCACACTGCTGAGCTGCTGTGTTACTTGGAAGAAACCACCTGTCCTCTTCACCCACATCTTAGAATACCACCTTCTCCAAGGGTCACCTTAGGCTTAAATGTGCTGATAATGTGCACAAGGCACCTGACACCATCCCCGGGGTGAGTTGCAATCAATCCATTTCAGTCTCTTCTCTGCCAAAGGAAGTCACAGTTGAAGTCAGATGGAAAACACAAACAGAACAGAGAAAGGTTATTCTAACAAACCATGACTCCTGTCCTCGCCTTTGAAATGCATGAAATGCTCAGCAGGCAGGGATTCCTAAACACTGGGTTCTATCTAAAATGTTGTCATTTACAGTCTAAAGACACCAGGAGAGTTGTTTAAATGTCAAAAGTATTAAGAAAATGATCATCTAAGAAACTAGCCAAGTAACAAAGGAGTGACGTGAGAGGGGAAAAGAACATTGAAGACCAAAAATTTTTTCTAAATACATCACTGCTCCTTCCTGTAACAAAATTATTTCAGAAGTGAAAGATTTTCTTAAATTCTCCAGTAACTGTTTCTGGTGTTTTAAATGTCTAAATTTACTCTTGAATTGTTTGTTTCCCCAAAAGCAAGAGGACAGATGGAAAAGAGATATTTTAATTTCTCTCTCAAGTTGGTGACCCCGTGAGCCTTCGTGTGGCTCTGATTCCTGGGAGGACAACCCCCCAACACCTGGCACCCTTGGCATTGGGGGCTGCACACCTAGGCCCTCAGAATCCCAGGCAGGGGGCATTTCAAACTCACTAAGGATGTGTCAGGGATGGGAATCATCCATGCCTGCAAGTCTTGCTATGTTTTTACAGATGTGTAAAGCTCTGAAGATGAAAATAACAATTACTATGTCAGCTGTGTGGTGATGTGAGTGGCCCCAGCGCCCTCAGAAGAGCCCCCGGAGTCCTCTGAAGGTCACTCCATTCTCTGCTTTGGTGGACGTGGGGCCCATGTGGGCTGGCTGTGTGTGTGTGTTTCAATCTTCAGAAGGAAGAATCAATAATCATCTTGTATCAACACCTAAATAAAACCAAAATTATCCCAAAATCTAGCTAAAAACCAATTAATCTCTGGGAGAAACCTGCTGCAGGGTGGGGGTCGTGTGTGAGCGGGAGTCACACGGGACACCAGCTGATCAGAGCGTGGGGCTTGCAGGGACCTCTCCCCCCTGCCACCTGACCCAGTTTCTTCTTCCTGTTCTCTACCAGCCCCCTGCGTCATTTCCACGGGGGGTCAGGGCCAGGAAGCACGTCTATCATCTCTAGGCTGATTAGCAAGTGTTTGTTTGGGTTGGAAAGAGTTGCTTTTTTGTACTCTGTAGACTACTGTTTCCCTTCTGCCAAGAGCTATCAAAAGCTATCACACCAACAACAATCAATAATAGAATGATCGCAGAAACACCCAGAAGTATTTACTTAGAAATACTGTTCAACTCCTGGCAAGTTCTAATAAAGAAAAGTGAACGCACGCATGTGAACGCACTCGTGCGCTCTCACACACACACACACACACACACGCTCTCTCTCTCTCTCTCTCTCTCTCTCTCTCTCTCTCTCGCACCTAGAGTCAGAAGGCCAAAGGACTGCACCTTTAAAATGACTGTGTTTATCCAACAAGTCTGAATATTCTCCCAAATTAATTTCTCTAATTTTTCCTTGGGAAACCTTTAGCCAAAAAAGGGTTAACTACATCCACAAGCTGAAACTGCACCCTGTGACCTCAAACAACAGCACAGACACAGAAGGGTTAAAAAAAAAAAATTCAAGCACAACACAAAACACACAGGAAGTCTAAAAGGCCAGTCATTTTATACTTTTAATTCCAGCCTTGCTGGGCCACTTCAAAGAGCCCAACTACCGCTTAGGCAAGTTCAAGATCCTTACATCCACACACAGGATGTATGGATAAACAAATTCTCTCTGTCGGTGTGCCTGCTAAAAACTTCATTACAGAAACAAAGATATGCACATTGAAGAGGGTTTATCTGTCGGCTGACATGAAACAGGAATATGAAACGATAAAGTTGCTGGAATGTGGGTATATTCCTCTTTTTAATAACAGTTGTTTGGATCACACTCACAATCTCAAAGTTAAAATTGTCCACACAAATTACAAGGAGGACAAATGGCCGAATAAAAGATGTAAACTACATTGTCTTTCTCGTGCCTTTTTTTACGTTTATAAGACAAACTGACTTAAAACGAGTAGATATGAGGGGTAGTACAATTCACCACTTTTCACATGAATACAAATAAAAACTTGGTTATTTTCAAAGTTCAAGACCCTGTATAGATCACTAAAAACACCTTTCATTTTTTCTTTTGCAGTGCTGGGGATGGAACCAGGGGTCTTCCACCTGCTGGCAGGTAGGCGCTCTGCCTCCCTAGAGCTACACGTACCCCACTGAACACACAAGTGGAGGGGAAGAGCCAGCAGGCAGCCTGGGCTTCAACCTGCATCGTCCCTGCACTTCCACCTTCTTCAAGGTGACGCAAATGCTGCGGACCATGATGGGCACAATAAGCTTTGACGGAAGGTAATTAAGGCACCCAAGGGGCCGACAGACAGAGACACCTGTGGCTGGGTAGCCACTCTATCTTCTGGTTGTCCTGGGTTACTCATCCATTTTTAAATACTCTGCAATGCTCTTATCTAACTGGCAAACACAACGGGATCACCTTATTTCTATACTAAGTCATTCCAAGTACCTGGCCAGGCAGGAGTCACGGTTCTGGAGGGCTCACGCTAGATCTCCACTTCTGGCCTATTGTTTTGTTTTGAATGATCACAGGACCCAGGCTCTCTCAGTGGAGCAAGAATATTGAGTGTTTGTTTTCTAAGGAGTGGTCACAGGCTATAAATAACCAGGGACCCACCCTCCCTGGGGGTCAAGGGGGCCCTTCCTGGGAGCCCCTGGGTTGCAGAACCAGCTGTTAGCCACCTCTTGCTAACCTTAGCCATCCCACACTTAAGGAGAAATGGCCTCAAAATCCTAGCACAAGCACCCAACAGCAAGGACACCCTTCAACAAACTGCACCAGTGACGTGGTGGCACCATGCTATAAGATAGATCTGAAACCACCCCGACCCGAGTGGGAAAAGCTGCCAGGAACAAACCACGTTGTAAGTGTTCTCGATTCTTCCATTTCCTGTAAGTCCTGGTTAGGATAAGGACACATGCACAAGCACCATGAGGACAGAGTGCCGTGACGAGTTTGTTGGGGACAGGGCTGGAAGCGTGGAGCAAAACTGCAGGGAAGAGGTGGCCTTACTATGGCCAGGCACACAGAGAGGGAGAAGGGAGAGAAGGAAAAGGAAGATGGAGACGGCGAAGGAGGGAATCCTGAGATTAACGGGCAAGGGGGCTGAAGGAAAGTTAAGGGAGCACAGCCCACCCAGCAATGCCTGCTGACCTGACCCTAGGGTCAGCACAACCTTCTGGAACCAGCCGCTGTCCAGCCCCATGGCGCTGAGCTGGCTCCCTCCAAAGCCTCCCCCTGTGGCTCAGCTAAATCTCCCAGAGGCCTCTCTCAGAGTATTTAAAAGGCAAATGGCCCCAAACCTCAAATCACCATCACATCTACCTCCTCCCAAAGGGTCACAGGTGGGAGTTGTCACCCTCAGCATTTGCATATCTATCCCACAGCCTGAAGAACTTTGGGGTGAGAACACCCTGACCCTGAGGAGGCACCTGGGCTGCAGGCACAGGGCCTGAGATTTTTATGGGGCCAGAAGGGCACCAGGGATAGCACACCAGTTTCTGGATCTCACTGCAACCCAAGGCACAGATCAAAACCCTCCTCCAAAGAGCCGACCTCGGGCCACCCAGGTGACTAATAATGTCACATGGGGCAATGTGTGGCCACCATGAGGCTGGGCAGAGCAACAGGGAAAAAGCCCTGGCTTCACCAGCATGACCCACATGCCTCTGCCCTGTACACCATCTCATTCCTCCTGAACTGACCTCAGGAAGGAGCCCTAGGACCCATATACCTATCTCCCCAGGGAGAGAGGGGACAGAGGAGCTGGGTACCCTGTCCAGGAACACCCAGGGTACTCACCAACCACACTCGAAGACCATGCTTCAACTGTTAAGTTTTTAAAAAAAAGAAGAACAGCCAGGGCTTGATTAATCATGAAATTTTTATGCACAGAAATGTTTAGGGCTGGGGATGTAGCTCAGCAGCAGAGTTCTTGCTCAGCATGCACAAGGACTGAGTCCACTCCCCAAGACCAGAAAAAAAAAAAAAAAACACAATAACAAACCCAGGGCACAGTGATGGAAGCCTGTAATCCCAGCAGCTCCGGAAGCATGGGATCCCAAGTTCAAAGCCAGCCTCAGCAATTTAGGGAGGTCCTGAGCAACTTAGCGAGACTCTAAAAATAAAAAGGGCTGAGATGCAGCTCAGTGGTTAAGCACCCCTGGGTTCAATCCATGGACCCCCCCTCAAAAAGGTAACTCACTTAGGTTATTGCTGAGTCACCTGGCCTAAGCAGTCCAGCTCAAGACTCAGGGTGCACACACACATTCTTAGTAACGGTGATAAATGCAGCAGCAAGCATCAAAGACCAGCAGCTACTCCATTAACACCGAGTAGTAACCACAAGCCAATCACCAGCCAAAGCAGGTGACGTGCATCCTTTAATTCTCCCAGCAAACCTAGAAGGTATGGAGCTTACGAACACAGATAAGGAAATTAAGGTTCAGGCAGGTTAACCAACTTGCCTGAGGTCAAAGCAAGCAGTGTCACACAAAAACCTGCACCCTCCCCACCAAAACACACGCCTGACAGACACCACTATTAGACAGGAAGTGAGTGGGAATAAAACCACAGTGCGCTCCCAGGTCAATCACCCAAAACCATCGGCATCCCTGAATGGGAATGCCAACAAATGCTTTCTGCCGTGCATGCGCACGCACACGCACACGCGCTTCTTTAATTATTCGTTTCAGTCAAAACTCACTCTTGTCATTATTACAGTGGTGCTGCTGCTGCAAGAGTGTTTGCAGATAAAACATCACCTTTCTGTTTGGATAGCAAATTTCAAAGCATGATCAAATATCTCAGGTGGCCCTAAACAACTGGATGAAGGAATCTGAGAAGCTTATTAAGGCCACTTATAGCTACAAAAACAGGCTCTGAAAGGACAGGGGCTTGCCCTAGATCACAATCAGCAAGAGGCAGAGAGCCAAGATTCAAACCTGGGTCTCCTGAGTTGCCAATGTGAGAAAATCCAGCCTGCCAGAAATATTTTCCAATACTTGTATGTGGTTCAGAGTGTTCCCACACCTGCACGAAGGAATGTACCGAGGCAAACCCAGCCCCCAAAGGTGGAACGGCTTGTATATACATCCGTGCCAATACTTACACTCTCCTTCCCCACGAGTGGGACCCAAGTTTTCTGAATTCACTTGGCAGGAAGAAGGTTCTTAAATTGTGTGCTCTTTAAAGAGAAAAAGCAAAGAAAAAGCTTCGATTTGATAGACTTTCTGAACTGAGTGACGGAAAAGTGAGAGTCCAATATCTGTTCTTCTGGAATCATCTACACTGGATTGGTTTGGCAAAACAAACTCAACCTAAACCACACTCAACTCTCCAGACAGGGTCTCCAGGGCCTGTGGGTCCAGACACCACAGCGAGGACAGCATTGACATTTCTGATAACTCATGTTTTTGTAGGTACAAAATCAATACCTGTAACTGCATAGATGAGGCCCTCTCATCAACCTTGCCTGAGACAAGAGAAAGACATGTGCTTGGGGTGCTCCCATTGGGCTGCTCTCCCTCAGGTCACTCGGTAGCACTTTCTTCCCCACTGCGGCAGTCCTGAGGACAACCGTCAGCCTGCAGTGTACTCTTGGAGAGTGGGCAGTCTTCTTAAAATGTTTTTTAAAAAAGCTCATTCTAATCATTCATTTAAGCCTTGGAGACTCCAAGGAGTCAGTTAACCCAGCACAGAAGGCTCTTCACACGTACGCAAAGAACTCTGAAGGTGGCCAAGTTCAGAAGGGCCAGTTCTTTTTTTTGTTGTTGTTGGTGGTAGTGGTGGTGTTGTTGAATATGGACTTACAATTAAGGGGCAATCATTATCAAACAATCAAGAACAAATGTATATTCACATAGTTAGCCAAGGCTAATGCCATTCCATGGTTTCCCCCCTTGGGTTCCCCATGGTTCCATGTTTCCCCAATTAAACCCCTGTGTTAAATGGACTTCTTGTGTAGGTCGGAGGTTTCTCTCTGAGTTGATTCCCCCATATTCCCTCCCTCCAGTCTCCTTGATATCTTTCCTATTCCCTCCCCACCCCATGTCTCCCAGTATCCTAGGACAGGTTCCCCCTGTTTGTGTAAAAATTCATACATGTTGAGGTTATTATTAGCTTAGACATCTAACATACTGTTTCTGGTTGTATTCTAGCTTCCACAAATGAGAGAAACCATTCGGCCCCTAAGTCTCTGAGATTGGGATACTTCACCTGGCTTAATTTTTTCCATCTCCATCCATTTGGCTGCAAAAGCCATAATATCATCTTCTCTAATGGCTGAGTAGTATTTCATTGTATATATGTACCAAAGTTTTTGAATCCACTCGTCCAGTGAGGGGCATCTGGGTTGGTTCCATAGTCTAGCTACAGTAAATTGAGCTGCTATAAACATTGATGAAGCCGTATCTCTATAATAAGCTGATTCTAACTCTTTGGGGAAAATACCCAGGAGTGGGATATCTGGGTCATAAGGTGGTTCCAGCCCTAATTTTTTGAGGAGTCTCCACACTGCTTTCCAGAGTGGCTGAACCAGTTTGCAATCCCACCAGCAATGTGACAGTGTTCCTCTTTTCCAGAAGGGCCAGTTCTGTCCTCTTTATCCCCTAAAGTGGCCCTGCAAGGAAAGGAGGGATCCTCCCCTCTGATTTCTGTAACAGGAAGGTCATCATCAAATGCTATCAGAACCCAGCTGGGAAAAGTCTGGGTTGTGTTTAGGCCTTTTTAGATCCATGGCTACTGATAAACCTTCCACCCACCTGAACACCTGGAGACAGGGTCAAACATACAAATCTACTAGATACTCAGGGCACAAGGGAGCCACTGCAAAGGCTAGTGCTCCTCCTGGTTCCACAGGACACGGGGGTGCTGTTGTATTCTACTCACATTCTGCTGTCCTCCATCAAGCTCACATTCTAGACACATCTAGAGGCTCCCAGCCCGCTTCCTCTCTGCTTTCACCAAAGAGAGGCTCTAGGGAGAGAAGGGAGGCAGGGAGGAGAGCGGGCAGGGGCTTCCTTCCCCTGCTCTCACCTGCTGGGCTGCAGTGGGTGAGCTGTACCTGCTACCCAAGGTCACGGCTCCCACTGAGGGAGAAGCTCAGCTACTTTCTCCTCCAGATTCCTTTCCTTTAGCTCTTCAGACCCAGGGGGATGAGAGCCCCATTCCAAGCTGGTGTCTTGTGCTCCTGCCCACAACTATAAAGAGTCCTCTATCAAACTTTCCTCAGTTGCTCCACTTTAAGGTGCCATCTGTCCCCTGCCAACACCATGACTGACAAAATTAAAAACAGAAATGATTACCTTAGAATTTTACTCTTAGAATCTGCAGGCCACAATACACACATAATCATTCCTTTACATTGTCCCTGTAGGCAGGGGAGAAAGTAGGCCACCAACACTTCCATAATAACCGACTGCATTGCATACCTTAAAAGAGCAGAACTTTGTCTTCTTAAAAAGTGAAGTAGGCTTCGAAACATGAAAACCCGATTACAGAATTAGAGAAGTATGTTGTTACTAAAAATACACTCCGCAGAATTCCTTTCTAAGTACTTCATCAAGGATTACTATTATGTTTCAGAGTCATTCGAACTGCATATAAAAATTGCAGATAAGACAACAGAGGCAGAAAAATTTCCAATTCTACTACAGCTGAATGACTGAAATAACATCTTATCTGACGCTGTCCAGAGGTGGCATGAACCGCACCATATGAATCCATCTACTGTAAAAGATTACTGTTCAGTCAAACCTTACAGGAACTTCAGACTAAACAACCAACCCCATCCTGATATTCACGAGTGTTCTATACTAGATCAGGGTAACCCAAAAAAACTTAAAACAATAATTGAAGTTTCTAACTGAAATACTATGAGCTATCTCCTGGGTACAAAAGTCTCCAAGGAGCCTACAAGATATAATGGGGGTGGGGAAGGGGGAAGAACACATAACATGCATTGATATTCTTTAATTGCTGAGGAAACGATTCAAATCTTATGTCCACAATATAATGTCAAAAACAAAATTGTAAGTCTATTAAATTAAATGTTCAACCATGTTTGCCAACATGTTTTGAAAGGCATTGCAACTGTGTTTCAAGTGAGGCTGAGACTTTATCTAATGCCAAATGATCAAGTACAGGCTTATCACAGCCTTCCAGAGAAACCTGGGTTTCTCTGGTGGGGAGTTGGTTAATTTCCCAGGGTTCAGCCTGTCGGTGCAGGTCCCACAGTTACAGCAATTTAGAAAAGTATTTTGCAACAAGTGTTAAGGGTGGGAGCCGTGGGCAGAATGTCTCCTCCTTGGGAAAGGAGGATGAGATCCAGATACAACAGCCCCAGCCCTCCCCCTGGCCCTCCTACACAGCACGAAGAAGTCACAGTTCCAAACCTAGGAGAGGCCCCCTGACTCTGTCTGCCCCCTCAGCTAACCTGCAAGCTCCAGGAAAGGAGGGGCTGCCTTCAGGACATGTGCCCAGTGCCTAGCCCGTAGCCTAAGTGTAAGACTGCTCCAACTCTACATTAGCACAAAGGTAAACAATACCAATTAAACAACATGGCAGGACCACGCACCCAATGGAATAGCTGAAATTAAAAACACCAACAACACTAGTGTTGCTCAAAACGTGAAACCGTGCAAATGCTCCCAAATTGTTGGTTAGAATGTAAACTAATACAACCATGCTGGAAATCAGTTTGGCAGTTTCTTGTACAATGAATACACTTATCATGTGAGCGACTAATCCCACTCCTAAGAATTTCCTCAAGAGAAAAGAAGTCATATATCCAACGACTCGGATAAGAAGATTCAGAGCAAGTATTTACATATAATATCCCCAAACTGGAAATAACCCAAAATCCATCCACAGGTGCTGGATAAACACATCCTGACAGGGCCACGAGACAGAATAAACCTCGGCAACAGAAAGGAACCAACCATGGGCTGGAGCGGTGGGGCTCAATGGTTATAGCGCTTGCCTGGCATACGCAAGGACCCAGGTTCAAACCCCAGCACCACGTACACAACTGTCCAAGCAATGAAAAGCACATGAAAAACTAAATAAAATTGATTCTCGATCTGTCCTTCTCTCTCGAAAAAAAGAAAGGAGTTCTTGCCCTGGGTTCACAGGGCAACACTTTAAGAATTTAAGTTGAGGTTTGTTTTGTTTTGTTTTTTAACCAAAGCTACACATAAAAGTGTACTAGACATGATTTTGTAAATAGGACATTCTAAAACAGGTAAAAACCAATCTACAGAGAAGGTGCGTCCATGGTTCAGGTGGAAGGCAAGGGGAGGACTATAAACAGACTCAGGGAAACCTCTTTTGCCGGGTAGGGAAGGGGGTGACCCAGGGACACTCAACCTTCTGGCTGCATGCCCAGTTCTGTTTCGTTTCATCTTGAGACAAGGTTTCGCTAAGCCACTGAGGCTGGCCTTGAAACTTGCGATCCTCCTGCCTCACCCTCCTGGGTTGCTGAGGTGCCAGGTGGACGCCGCCAGGCCCAGCTTCACAGAAACATTTTGTGGTGATGAAAATGTGCTACGTGTTGACTGTAAGGGCCAGTTACAGGGGTGTACACACGGTAGTCAAAAGGTTTTCAGCAACTCCATTTAATCATGTAAATAACGTCTCAATGAAGTTTTCTTTCAAAACAGAAAAGAACCATAAATTTAAAATTTCTAAAAAGTAAACAATTAGCGTAAGTTGGCAACATAGTCTTGTGGGAAGAATTCTTTCACACGGCTTTTGAACTTAATACTAACTACTGTATGTCCTGGTAGATGTGGATCCATACACTTCAGACAAAAATGAACAACAAGCCAGGTGTAGGAGTGCATGCCTGTAATCCCGGCGGCTCCAGGAGGCTGAGGCAGGAGGATGCCAAGTCCAAAGCCAGCCTCAACAACTTAGCAAGACCCTAAGCAACTTGGTGAGACCCTGTTTCAAAATTAAAAATAAATAAATAAAAAGGACTGGGGATGTGGCTCAGTAGTTAAGCACCCTGGGTTCAATCCCTGCTATCAAAAAAAATCAAAAAGAAACACTAGCAAGAAACTTTGTTTCAATCAGAATTGTATTATTGACAGTAACATAATTGTGAAACTGTTTTATGTATCATATAGAACAAGATAATAGTAAATGTATTAATAGCATTAACCATATTAGGAACCAAGCAAAGAGATATGAAGATAAAATCAACAGATATCTTGGGGGGGGGGGGAGTAATGCTAAATGTGGACTGGCAACATCAATGTAAACTCATGAAAATAATAATATTTCAACTGCAGGGAACACACTTAATGCCCAGATTTGGTTTCCAAATACCAGTCTCCATTTAAAGGGCAGGGGGCTTACTGGAGCAACAGATGATTTCATGTCTGGAAATAGCATAAGATAAGGCTAGGACATTTTCTGTACAAAGAAACACTTCAGGGCTAAAAGTGACATTCTCTTGGCACAAAAGGCAGTTTGAAAAGCTCTCATGGCCCAAATCAGGAATAATTTGAGCATAAAAACAATGATCGTAATTCATTATAAAACTGACTAAATAAAAACCCCTCATGCCCATAGTGACACGCAAAACAGAACTTATTTGCGACCTTTAGAGGTGATTATTGCAGCAATTCTTTTCTGTAAAAATTGGGAACTGTCAGCTAGGGATAGAAGGTCCCCATTCTGCAACCCCCGCTGGAACAAATCAGGAAGGCATCATCAAAGAGTGCGTGCACGTGCCAAACCATCTTCCCGAAGACCTGCCCTAAGTGCGCCGGGAAGTTCGTCATCCAATGACACAGTCTCACGTCACCTCCTCAGGTCGGTGATCAGACTTACCATAGCTACCCGGGGATAACCTGGTGGGGTCTGCTGGTTTACGAAGCATCCAGAATTACCTGGCAACTATTTCAATAGCTTGAACCCCAACAAGCATGTGGATGCGACTTCCAGGACATTAGGCCCAAGATGGACGATGTCACAAGAAAACAACCAACCAGACAGAGGATGTGAGGTGTCGCACACACACACAAAAAAAACAAAAAACAAAAAAACTGTCCTTGATCATAATGAAAAAAAAATTTTTAAATCAATGTAACAGGGGCAAGTTATTCCAGAGAACGAGGAGACATAAAATAATGTCTCGATGCCTAAATTCTTACTGGAGCCTGGTTTTCTTTAGAAATGAAAAAGGAGCTGGAGCGGCGGCTCGGCAGTTACGGCGCTTGCCCGGCACGCAAGAGCACAGGGGTTCAAGCCCCAGCACCATGCACACAACTAAGTGTCAGGGCAGCGAAAGCCATGTGAAAAACTCAGTGAAAATTGATTCTCTCTCTCCATCCTTGTCTCTTTAAAAAAAAAATGAAAAAATTGTTAAGGACTTTGGGGAACACCTAGAGAAATCAGAATATGGACCAGATGTTACGTATGTGGGATTATTTTGAATTTCATTTGTAGTGTTTTGGTTATATAGAAGAATGTCTTTATCCTGAGGTTCAGGCTGGGCTGTTTGAGAGAGAGACAATGAGAGAGAGAGAGAGAAATAATCCATTTTATTTAGCTTTTCATGTGGCTTTTGTTGCTCCAACACTTCCTTGTGTACGTGGTGCTGGGGTTCGAACCCGCATACTCGCGAATGCCAGGCAAGCGCCGTAACCGCTGAGCCACTGCTTCTTCCCGATTCAGGCTGTTTTTAAAGGTAAAGTGTCATTCTCATGACTTATACGTATATCTGAACTTTTTCATAATGACAAAAAACAAAAAAAGCAGAAATAACAACCACTATCTGTAAAGTCTGACCTTCGACAGAACCAACACTCTCTACCTATCCCCAGGTGTGATGGAACGCACTGTGACCATCCCTAAATTCCTAACTCCCAACAGTTCAGAATGTGACAACATTTGAAAATAGGGACTTTAAAAGGTAATTAAGTTACAATGAGGGGCTGGAGCGGTGGCTTGGTGGTTATGGCGCTTGCTTGGCATGTGCAAGTACACGGGTTCAAACCCCAGCACCCACGTACACAGCTAAGTGTCAGAGCAATGAAAACCATGTGAAAAACACAATAAAAATCCTCTCTCTCTCTCTCTCTCTCTCTTTCTCTTAAAAAAAAAAAAAAGTTACAATGAGGTCAGTAGGGTGTGCCCTAATCCAATATGACAAGGAACAGACATGGTGGTGCAGGTCTGTAATCCCAGTGACTTGGGAGTCTGGACAGGAGGATCCCAAATTTGAGGCCAGTCTCAGTAACTTAACAAGACCCGAACCAAGTTCACAAGACCTGGTCTTAAAATAAAAAATAAAAAGGTCCATGATAAAGCACCCTTGGGTTCACTCTCCAGTACCAAAGAAAAGGAAAGGACACTTGGAAAGGCTGACAGCCAAGGAGAGAGACCTGGAAGAAACCAGCCTTGCCACCACCTTGATGTCAACCTCCAGCCTCCAGAACTCAAAGCATGTGACTTCTGCCATTTAAGCCACCTGATGCATTGCTATGACGACCCTCGACAACTAATGTTAACAGGGAAGGTTCCAGGAGAAAGCAGAAGGCAGGCCCCTAATGAAAACAAAGGAGCAGCTTTGCTGCTCATCATCCATCCATTGATAAAGAAAGAGGAGGAGGCTGGAACGGTGGCTCAGTGGTTACAGCACATGCCTGGCATGCACAAGAATGAGGTTCAAATCCCAGCACCACGTACACAAGGAAGTGTTGGAGCAATGAAAGCCACATGAAAAACTAAAAAATTCTCTCTCTCTCTCTTAAAAAGAAAAAAGGAGAGGTAAAAGAAAGAAAGAGGAGTTCCCAGGATGCCGCCTGCACCCGTGCAGGAGGAGGGAGCTAAGAGCTACTCAGGATGATTTCCCGTCTGCGGCGTCCACTGGGGAACACCCAGGCTCGCTGGAATCACGGACTCTCTCTCCTGCACCCACAGGACTCCTCTCAGAGCCAGACATGTCTGGGGACATCCCTCGCAGCCTGGGCGGTATCCTGGGAGCGACACTTATAACACACAAATCTGTCTGCCTTGAGTGATCAGACGGTGGATTTCTCACCACCGAGCAGGAACGTTTCCAACAAAAGAAACGTTCTCAGGCATGCATATCATCATGAGAGGGGGCATTTTAAACATTTCCTTAATGCTGCATAATTTCCACCTTTCCAGAAAGAAAAAAATGTAAACAAAACCAGTAAAAAAGGTGCTAAGGGACAGGTGGTGTCCCCAGGAGCTCATGTGTGAGACAATGCAAGAAGGTTTAGAGGTGATCGGGTTATAAGAGCTTTAACCTAATCGGTGCATTAATCCACTTGAACGGATTAACTGGGTGATAGCTACAGGCACGTAGGATGGGCTGAAGGAGGTGGGTTACTGGGGACATGCCTTCGGTGTATGACTGAGATACAGACAGATATATTTTCCCAGGTCAGCCAAGCTTACTTAAGTCTCTTTCTGCTTCCTGACTGCCGTGTCCTGAGCTACTCTCTTCCACCACACCCTTCCGCCATCATGTTCTACCTCCTCTTGGGCACAGAGCAATGCAGCTGGCTGTCTACAGCCTGAGACCTCTGAAACTGGGAGCCCCCAGATAAAGGTTTCCTCCTTTAACTGTTCTTGTCAGGTCTACTGGTCATATAGCAGCAAAACAGCTGAAAAGGAAGCAAGACCTCGTTACATTTCTTTCCTTGTGTTACTTGAATCATGCCCTGGTTCTGAGAACAGAGGGTCCGTTCTAGAAGCTCGGAATGTGAATGCTAGGAAGGGTCTTCCAGGTCTACCCGCAGGCTTTCTTTCTTTGCTTGACATGTAAGGGAACAGCTCTACTGGGAAGAGCATGTGGCTGTTGGTCTGGCCCAAGTGTCCCCAGGAAGTCAAAAAAGCCCCCAGGGAAGGACGGCTCCAGAGTGGGTTAAACGTATACCGTGTCTGGGTAGAAAGGGGAATCCCTGAATACAAGCTTAATTCAAGAGCACAACATCCCTTTTCCCACCTCACTGGCTGCAGCCCTGGCAGGTGACCACGGTTTCTCTTTGCAATCTTCTCCCTGTCATTCTTCACCGATATCAAAGGACTTCAGCCACGCCTTGCAAATTTGGATCTTAAATGTCCCCCAAGTGCCCGTGTGTTGAAGGCTTGGTCCCTGGAGTAGAGCCATTGGGAGACAGTGGAACCTTTTAAGAGGTGGGGTCTAGGAGGACGTTTTCAGGTCACTCCCTTTCAGTTTCACTCCTAGGTCCCAAGGTGAACTGTTTAGCTCAACCACATGCTGCCACTACGATGTGCTGCCTCGCTGCAGGCCCAAAGTGACAGGGCCAATCTACCAAGGCCCGAAAGCTTCCAAACGTGAGCCAAAATAAACCTTTTCTCTTCATCCGCTCAGGTTTTAACGGTGATGGAAAGCTGACTAACGCTAGGCTCAACTCTAGCTCATGCTCAAGTCGAAGAGCAGTCAACCTTCCCAAGAACATCTGACAAAGCTCGGACAGAGAGCTCCGTGGAGACGGTGCTCGCAGTGAACCCAGATCGGAACGCAGCTCAAACCACATCCTTTGTAAGTCCTACCCATGAGCCGGGTGACCACACGCTAGGGTGCCCCTAAAGAGAACAGCAGTGATGACACCATCAGCCTCAAGGACCACGGACAGTCTCCGAATGATGTACGTCTCTGCAGCAGGTGCCACCTCATGGGGCAAAACCAGCCCTGAGACGCCCTATGTGCCGGACAGAAATCAATCAGCAAGAAGAGAAAGAGCCCTTCTCAGAGATTCACTGCAGAGACAACTGAGCCGCCATGTTCAAATACTGCTGGCCAACAGAAACGATAATTCACTCCGGACGGAGGTGGCCCACCGAAGTCTTATGCCTGTAACCTCTCTAGGCCTACAGCCACCTGGAGGACAGGTGTGTCTTTATTTTCATAGGGTCCTTCCAAGAACATCTGGTGCCATGACTGTCACAGCTGTTCCCTAGTACCTCTACCACTGACAACACCCCAATCACCAACCCCCAGGCCAGTACCCACAGACCAGGAAAGGCCTCGAAAAGTGAATGTATGAGTTTGATTCCCAGCACCGCATGCTGAACAGACCTTTATCAGCTCTTCACGGATGGAAAGCTAATACCGTCCCACGTCCTTTGCTTCACCTTCTGAACTACTCCCAAAGCTGCACCCAGTCACACACCAGCTGCCTCCTGGTCATCTTCCCTTGGTGACTTTCTGCATCCTGAGCCCACCATGGCCAGATCAACCCCCCAAACAGAGTCCCCTCTCCTCCCCCTCTCCCAAGCAGGCCTAGACTGGACACGCTCCTCCCCAAACCCCCAGGACCTCCACGACAGCGGGAGTGATGTCACCCTTACATTTCCTACTGATCCCTATCGAACTCAACCCTCATCATCCCTGATGCAGCCCCAGGGCCCTACATGGATTCTACTTGTCCCTCCGTTTCCGGATGCCCCAACCACCACCCCGACCACCCCTCCCAGTCATGCTCCAAGCCTCAACAGCTCCCCAGCACAGGTGGAAAACATCTTGCCTCCCAGACCTTCGCAGCGGCCTGGCACCTTTCTGTCCACCTGGCTGCACCTCCTGCTACCTCTTCCCTGTCCCCTCATGCCCTTCATTCCACCAGCCTCCTGGCCACGCATGTCTATGTTCCTCCGCATTTTCTCAAGCACACAAATGTCCTTTAAAGTGGCCAGGAGGCACGTGGGCTTCGTATTCGGAAGCATCTCAGTACTGCTTTCCGGTAGTGTGACTGAATAGGTTACCTGGCTGTCCCCCTCTGCATAAGTTTCCTTATGAATAACCAGGGACAAGTCCCCCACTTTGAAGGGTACTGGGATCAATGAGCATTGTAGAAAACACCTGACAAACAGGGTGGGGCCTAAGGCTTAGAAAATGTGGCCACGGTCTTGGCAGTCACCTAGAGCGAGACCTGGAAGGGGGCAGGGGTGGAGGTGCCCTGCCTGGTCAGGACAGGAGAACGGGGGGCAGCTCTGCGGAAGGCCCCTCCAGCGCCCTTCCCGCGATACCCCAGTGCTCAGAACACTCACGTACTCCTGTGTTTTGAGCAGTCTTTTTTCTTTGTTTTTCTCTTTTGGCTAGAGTTAGTACCATCTGTGAATTAGACTGCAGAGGCCAGGTTCTCGACAATTTGAATAAGACCTCAGGGAGTCTGAACTAAACATATGTCCAACAAAAACAAGAGTGATTCATATGCTTTCACCTATTAATTGGGAAAAAGGGCTTTTTAATCAATGTCTCAATTTTTACAAAGTCGAGAGAAATGTCGGCTCCTTTCCATGGCATGGGACATGTTAAAGACAACACGTCGGGTAGACAGACATGAGGCGGGTCATGCTGGCATCAGACACAGTGAATGCAATGGGTGGGTTTTAAATTAAAACACGAGGCAAGTGGATGGATTTTCCAGGGCTTCCGTAACAAATCACTACAAACCTGGTAGCTTAAAACAACAGAAATTTATTCTCTCACAGGCTAGAAATCTGAAATCAAAGAGCTGACAGGGCCATGCTCTATGAGGGTGCTGGAACATTCTTCCTCACCTCCTCCTAGCTCCTCCTGGCTCCTGGCAGTCCCTGACCTCCGCTGGCGGTGGCTCAGTCACTCTAGTCTCTGTTCCTGTGATCACATGGGCTTCTTCCCTGTGCATCTATCTCTTCCCCTCTCCTTTTCTTTTTATCCCTAGTACTGAATCCAGGGATTCAGGATTTTTGTTTTGTTCTTTATTTTGAGACAGGGTCTCACCCCAAGCTGCTGAGGCTGGCCTCGAATCTGCAAATCTCCTGCCTCAGCCTCCTGAGTGGCTAGGACTACAGATGTGAGCCACTGGGCTTGGCGACTCTCTCCTCTTCTTATAAGGACACTAGTCATTGAATCTAGGGCCCACTCTAATTCAGTATGACTTCCTCTTTCTTACTAACTATATCTGAAAAGACCCTATTTTGAAATAAGGTCATATTCCAAACCTCCAGGTGTTGTGAATTTGGAGGGGACACTCTTCACCATTCTACAGTGGTAATGGAGGAAAATCAGGGTATTTTCTATAATCACTGAAGTTGAAAGAACCTCAAAGGCAACCTGCTGCATGGTTGTTAAATACATTTCTTCTCTGATACCAACCCCAACAGGTGGGAGGTGGCTTACAAGAATGACATTCAGGTGTGGCCACTGACAGATGCCTATCCTGGGCCTGAGTTCCTCATCCCTGCACCTTCCAGCCTGCTCACCTTACAGACCAGGACACCAAGCCTGTGAAATGATTCTACCTGGTGGAAGAATCAGAACGAGAATTCCACTCTCCTGAGTCCAAACCAGTGCAACGTGATGTCCAACTTCCCAAAGTCACGGTCGAGCTACTCACCAAGAGCAGACTCTGAAAATCAGCGGAAGACTCTGACGGAATTTCATTTCATCATTGAGAAAACCAATTTTCTAATCTAGATCCAAAAACTTCCTTTTAGCTGGCCATAGTGCCAAATGCCTATAATCACTATGGTTCAGGAGGCTGAGGCAGGAGGATGGCGAGTTCAAAGCCAGCTTCAACAACTTCATGAGGCCTCAAGCAACTTAGCAGAACCCTGTCTCAGAATAAAAAAAAAAAAAAGGCTGGGGATGTAACTCAATGGGAGAGTGCTCTGGGCTTAACCCCCAGTACCACAAAAAGTTACAAAAATAAATAACTTCTTTCTTTCACAACATTAGCCCCACACGTACCGCCATATCAGAGAAGAATTCTAGGAGGAGCTAGTGCAGTTGCAAAACAGAGAGCACACAGCACTGTGCAGGTGAGGACAGGGTCCCAGTGTGGCCTGAGCGGGGGACATCACAGGAAACTTCCTGGAGGAGGCGTCTGTTGTCAGACAGACAGAGAAGGGCAAGGTCATGCACAGCTAAGGGCAAGGACACAAGCCTTGATCATTTCCTGAGCTACAGCTAAGGAGCTGCACAGCTTGTAAAGTATGAAGTTTTATGTTCTGCGGAGAGATAGTCTCACCAGGAATTCTTTATAGAAACTGGTACCTGAGGACTGTCTCTCTCCTGAACCAGCATTTTACTAAGAAACCTGCTGAAATTCTTTATGTTTGCTTGTTTATCTATTTATTTGTTTTTGGTACCAGGGATTGAATCCAGGGGTGCTTAACCACTAAGCCACATCCCCAGCCCTTTTTATTGTTTATTTTTATACAGGGTTCCGCTAAGTCGCTTAGGGCCTGGCTGAGTTGCTGAGGCTGGCTTTGAACTTGTGATCCTTTTGCACAGTCACTGGGATTAAAGGCATATACCACCTGCCCAGCTGAATTTCCATTTTTGCCTTGGATGTCCAGGTATTGAATCTCAACAACAACAAAAAAAATGAGTGTAAGAATCTGGAATATCTGCTTTCCCCTCTCCCTACAAGGTTTGTGTATTTTCAATTTTTACCTTGGTGGCCAGAATGCAGCATATCTTGTAAGTCTTATGGTAACCCCGACTGAAAGAAAGCATGCACTATAAACACGCCAACAAGAAATGCTGACCAACATCTATACAGAGGGTCCCTCAAGAATGAAAGCTGCAGCCCATCACCTCGAATTTAAGTTAGTCTGCGCATGGACAATCTTTTTCAAAAGCTCAAACTCATCAACTGGAGATAAAAAGGGGTTAATGACTACTAAAGCCATCTGAGTCCTAAGGCTAGGGACTAAAAGCCTCTGAATAACAAAGGCTGAGGCCAAAGAAAAAAGAAAAAAAAAAAAAAGCAGTTGGTTAATAGTCTCCCCTGCCTCTCTTAAATTTAGCTTATAGGAGAGGGAGAAGAAAGCAAGAGAGAAAAAACAGGCGTGGAACTACTTATGTAACCAAAATACAAGGAGGATTCCTTCAAGGCTGTTCTAAGGAGGAGAACCACAGCAGCTTTAACACCCAACAACTGGAAATCTGCTTGACCTCGCCCAGCTCAGGGGCAGGCTCCAGGGGTAAATGCCCTCACTGCCAGCAGGTGCCAGGGGTGGGGGGGTGGTGAGCTTCATTCTCTACCCAGCTGTAGATCAAAGTGTTGGGGGAAAATAAGCAACCACAAATTATGTTTTAATTGTTCCCTGTGAACGTAACACTTACTCGGTGCCACCAGAGATAAAATATAAGGCACCTTCTCTGACATCAAGAAATGTATCACCTGCTCCCTGGTGAAAAATACAAGCAGTCGAGTCAGAGACACACAGGGCCTCCCATCCACCAGGGTTGACACGGATGGTCAAGGGGACATGGAATGCACAACTCCAGGCGGAGCCACTTCACAAAGGCTATACCATGTTGTAGTTCCCATCTTGGCACTGCTAGGTTCTGGGGACCTTAAGTTACTTAATCTCCTCAAATAGCTATGAGAATGGAGAGATTAGACATGGAAGACTGGACAAAATAGTGCCCAACACATAGTTAAGTGTTCAACCAACATCAGCTCAACAAATTGTTATCTAATGTGGGCAAGAGCGCAGTGTATGAGTCAGCTCAGGCTACCAAAACAAAATGCCAGAGGCTGGGTGGCTTACATAGCAGAAAGGTACTTCTCACAGTTCTGGAGCCACAAAGTCCAAGATGGAGGAGCTGGCAGGTTCAGTTCCTGGTGAGGACTCTCCTCCTATATGAAGACAACTGCCTTCTTGCTGTGTACCCCTGTGGCCTTTTTTCCATGCGTGTGCACTGGAGAGAAGGGAATTCCTCTCCCTCTCTTCCTCCTTTTATAAGGTAACCAATCCTCTCTCTCATTCCCCTCTTAAAGGACCAACCCAATCCAATTGACACTTGTTTTTTTGGGGGGGTACTGGTGATTGAACCCAGGGGTCTTAACCACTGAACCACATCCCCAGCCTTTTTTATATTTTGTTTTGAGACATGTCTCACTCAGTTGCTGAGGCTGGCTTTGAACTTGCAATCCTCCTACCTCGCTTCCCAAGCCACTGGAATTAAGGGTGTGCACCACTGCACATAGCTAAGACCCCATTCTTTTTCTTTTTTTTTAAGAGAGAGAATCAATTTTATTTAGTTTTTATGTGGCTCTTGTTCCTCTGACACTTTGTTGTGTACATGGTGCTGGGGTATGAACCCGCATCCTTGCACATGCCAGGCAAGCACTATAACCACTGAGCCACCACTCCAGCCCTAAGACCCCATTATTATGGCCTCGCTTTATTTCTAAAAGTCCTATCTCCAAATACAGTAACACTGGAAATCAAGGCCTCTAAACATGAATTTGGAAGGACACCACTGGGTCCACAGCACCAACACAAAGGAAATGACCATCAGTATATTTTCTGAATGTCCTCTATAGTCTAGGAGTTGTACTGTCATTATCCCATTTAATCTTTAAACAACCACATGAGAGAGGCATTACTATTCTGATATCACAGATGAGGGCACCAAGCTCAGTCACAGCAATTCACTTGCTGAAGGACACACAGCTAGCAAGTGGTGAAAGAAAGACTCGGACCTAAGTCTCTGATCCAATCTCCAAGCTCCTAAAAACCATCTGCACCACTCTTTATTCCATTAGTGGCAGACTTTATTATGAAGTTTATTATGAACTGCATAGACAGACTATAAATGCCAAGGGTTACAGAGAAAGATTAATAAGATCTGGAGTAGATTCGATTAGAGAGCTGTGCTTTAAATGCAGCCCTTAGGAAAGAGCTGGCTTGGGGCATAAGAAAGGAGAGGGAACAGAGGCCCAGGTAGGCAGTGGATGGGTGATGGGTGCTGCCGGGCAGGGGCCCTCTTCTGCACTCCAGTACTGGGGATCCCAGAGAAGTTGTCAGAGTCCCACCCAGGTCCATCTCTTGACTTTTTTCATCCTGACAGCAGGATGACATCAGACTTTCAAGTCCCTACTTCCATGACAACTCTAGGTCACTTTGGCCCATGCTAAACAATTCTAATTGGGTACTTTTTTTTTTAATTTATAGTCACCTACTTTCAATACTTTTTTTTTTTTAAGAGGGCCAGTGAGAGAGAAAGAGAGAATCACTTTTATTTAGTTTTTCACGTGGCTGTCATTACTCCAACCCTTTGTTGCGTACGTGGTGCTGGGGTTCAAATCCGCATACTCGTTCATGCCAGGCAAGTGCCATAACCACTGAGCCACTGCTCCAACCCCTCTAATTGGACTCTTAACCATACGTTTTTACAGGTTTTACGATTAGGCAGTAGGAGCAATTATTCTTATCTCCCTGAGTTCTGGGATCTGTCCTATGTAAGGCCAGACCTTGGGGTAACTCGGGGTCCTCTTATCAGCGTTATTTCGGGACTACATTTCTCCTGCAGTTAACAGGTAGCTTGCTGAGGAATGTCATGTATCCTGTCCACGTAAGCCAGGCAGGACTGTGGGTAAATTGCTTCTGGCCCATTTTATAGAATATTCCCTTAACCCTGTGCTCCCATCACTCATATCTGCCTGTCCCCATCAGTCTTATGCTCTAGAAAGCAAAAAGCCACTCTGGAGGGCAGGAGGAGGGCTTCTCTGAAGAGGTGTCCTGAAAGCTGGAACCTGACAGATGCAGGGCCAGGCGGGGTGAGAAGCAGGAAAATCAAGACGCCGAGCCCATGTGTGAGGGAGAGATGGACGAAAAGGAATGGACCCAGAACTGGAGGGGACACAAGGCTGTCCACAGCAGCTGCACAGTGTCAACAGGGTACTGTCCAGACGGTCCTGTGATGCTGAGTGGCTCCCACCCACAGATCCCACAGAGCAGGGAGGGCCAAAGTCACAGAATCCAGAGAGAAAACTCCCAGAAACAAGGGCATCTGAGGCTCTGAGCACAAGGAACCAGAGTGGCTCAGGCAACACCACAAAGGGTGACTTGGAAGGCTAATGGCTCGCTTTTCTGGAAAGGAAACGCTTACCTGGATAGAATCCAGCTGGCAGAACCCACAGCCCGTGGGGCAATTTACAGGGCATCCAGGCATTTGGGTTTTTGTTTTTGTTTTTAAAAGAGAGAGAGAGAAAGAGGGAATCAATTGTATTTAGTTTTTCATGTGGCTTTCAATGCTCTGACACTTCGATGTGTACATGGTGCTGGGGTTCGAACCCGCATCCTTGTGCATACCAGGCAAGCACCGTAACCACTGAGCCACTGCTCCAGCCCAGCATCTGGGCATTTTTCACAACCACGTTTTCCCCAGCTGTGAAGCCCTTCAGAGAACAGGTTTTAAAGTTAAAACGTACAAAAAGTGAAAAACTTGTATGTTACAACGTACACATTGTAAGCAGAAAGAATGTTCTTTTTAAAGGAAGTCACAAATTCTCAATCTCCACAACCTTCTGGGCTCAGGCAGCTCCGCTTCTCCCCCAGCATCACATACACACACCCTTCTATTTCATTCTTCCCTTCAAAACCCAGGACTCCCACCGGTAGCATCGGGACAGAAGACTTGGCCGAATGATTTCCGCCTCTCTCCCAACCGATGCGCTTCGGAGAATCATGCTCTCCGCAACTCTTATCAACCTCTTCGTGTGCGCGTTCCATTTTGGTAAAACAAGGGAAAAGTACATAAATTATTCGAATGGCTGCACAAATTAAACCGTACGATTAGGAAAAGCTGTTGAAACTGACCTGCCGGCAGGCAGGCCGTGGCAGGCTGGGGACAGACTCGCACTTGTGGATGTGGGTAGCAAACTCCACCATACAAGGGGCGGTGCGGAGGCATCAGCGCCTATCTTAGCAGGACGATCAGTTGGGTCAAAGAACAATAAGATTCTTTCCCACTGCACAATTTCATGAAATAAAGACTTTTCTGTTTCACAAACCCTAAAATAACAATAATAATAAATCTGCACTGGAAATGTTTTTGGTCATCTATTTGAATAGTGAGACGATATTTTTCTTAAGTAAGGGGAAATCGTTCCTTTAAGAAAAATGATAAAGCTGTGAGATCCACTAATATATTTTTCAATCAGGAGACTATGTTCAGAGATTTTCTCTAAGCTGCTTTAAAAAAAAAAAAAAGAGGAAATCCCAACACACCAAGCAGACAATTTGCTTTTTCTTCAAACTGACAAGCAGTATCATTTTGTATTGGATACTAGAGAATTTTTATTATTGAATGTGCCTTTACTGGGAGGGGGTAGCAAAATAAAATACCAGGTATTAAAGAAAATAAAATGGTTGAAGAAAACAAAAATGGCCCAAGGAAGATCTAGAGTAACTGAATCTACTTGCATGACCAAAATGTCCAGAGACCCTTTGAGTCCGGCCCTGCCCAGCAGGTGCTGGGTGAGCGGCAGTGTCGAGGTCCTCACAGAGGCCAGCCGTCCGCGCTGCCAGGGGCCTCTCAAAGGTCAAGTCCAGGCTCACACTTAGTCCAGTTTCTCTCAACAGTTCCTGTGCTTATCACTCAGGAAAGATGGCCAAGTGAACAAAGAGGCTCGAAGTCTCGGGATAAGGTGAACACAGTGTAAGAAGGCAGTGTTTCCAGAAGGTTCTCGCTCCAGCCACAAAAGTTAACACTGTCACAATCCAGAGACAAAGTGGACTGGCGTATGGGAAACTGTATGTACTTATTTATGCTCTGTCTCCTGGGGCCAACTATAGAGTGCATACCTAGGGAGGGGATCACCCTGCACCCAAGGGGCAGTCCAGCTACCCATCACCAGCCCCCAATGGGCCTCGGCTCTCAAGGACCCAGCAAGTCTTCCCCCTCCTCAAAACGCAGTCTGAGTTAAAGGGCATGACTACTCTCAGAAATAACATGTTATTCCACCGGGCAAATGGAAGACACTTAACAAAAGTGCCTTCAGATGCTAAGGAACACTGAGGTCACACGAACACTGAGTCATCGTGAACAAAGTAGCCAATACATTAATAACTCCAAAGGAGATGATCCGTCCAGCCCCTTTGCTTCCGGACCAAGAATTCATCTGACTTGGGCATTCACGGTAGTACACACTGAGTCCCGTGATCTCATGTTTCCACCCAAAGGAAGGACAGGCAGAAAGAAGGACAGGCCATCCGGAATAAAGACCACTCCTTCCCAGTCCAAGCTTGGCAATGCCCTGAGTAAGAAATGCTGTCAGTTACTGCATACACCAATTCTGAATGCTCTCCGGATGGCAGGAACCACCCTCCTAGTCCAGGACCCCACGCTCCTACCGTGGACAACAGTGACCTGGGGAAACCAGACTGAGCTGCGTGGTGAGGACATCCAGCCCTAGAGAACAGAGACAAGGACTAATGGAGGTCCAGAATACCCCAAACAGAGCAGGGAGTGGTAAGCCAAAAACACCCATGCTGTGAGCAAGGGCACCTTCCAAAGAATATGCAGCATTTTGACAGGACGATGTGAATTTCATGAGTTATAAAAATAGGATGAGTTGCCGGGCACAGGGGTGCACGTCTATAATCCCAGCCAACTCGGGAGGCTAAGGCAGGAGGATTCCAAGTTCAAAGCCAGCCTCAGCAACTTAGCAAGACCTTGTTTCAAAATAAAGTCTAAGAAAGGCTGGGGATGTAGCTCAGTAGTTAAGCCCTGGGTTCAAATTCTGGTACCAAAAAAAAAAAAAAAAAGAAAGAAAAGAAAGCATGACTCGTTTTAAAATTTGAAAATAAATCTAAAAAGCTAAGCTTTCCTCCTGCCCTGCTACCCCCATGCTCCCTCTCCCATAGAAACAAGGAGATGAGCCTTTTATGAAGTTATTTCATGTAGAGAGGAGAGAATGAAAGGAGCGTGCTAGCACTTCAGACACTTCAGACAGCATTTTTGGGACTGGAGTGGTGGCTCAGCGGTTGCGGTGCCTGCCTGGCATGCACAAGGATGCAGGTTCAAACCCCAGCACCACGTACACAATAGAGTGTTGGAGCAACAAAAGCCATATGAAAAACTAAATAAAGCTGATTCCCTTGATTCCCACCCTTCTCACTGTCCCTCTTAAAAAAAAAAAAAAAGAAAAAGAAAAGAAAGAATGAAAAAGAAATAAAATACATCATTTTAACCAAGTTACGGTCCCTGGACAGGGTGCCATCATGCGTGCCACCCTGTGCTCTGCTTGCAGCCCATGCAGCGGAGGCAACAGGAGCCCCATAAACTCTCCTAGCCTATCAGAAGCCACAGTTCCCTGTCCATCAAAAACATGAAGTGGGACTAGGCGGCAGAGAGGAGGATCCATCCTCAGAACTGCAGGAAAGCAAAGTGAATGCTCTCCCTAACCTTAGGGCTGCCTCTTTAATGCAAATGCAGTCAGGTTTCAAATATACTCCAATGAGCACGCAGGAGGGAGGCTCATTCCCAGCTCGGGAGACAGACCCAGGTTCCACATCCTAGTCTATCACCAGCCCCCCACGTGTGGTCGCGCACCTCCTCCAGCCGCCATCCCCTCTGTGATGGGACACAGCTCCCTTGCTTAAGGCCTAAGTACCTTTATTCTTGAAGTCTCAGTGTAAGCAGAAACACTGCTACTTCTTTGGTTGCTACATTTGAATCCCATGGGTGCTGTAACAAAGATGCTCATGGATGGTGGAGGGTGGGGGCTGCTTAAAATAACAGAAAATTATTTTCTCACAGTTCTAGAGGCTTAAAGTCTGAAACCTAGGTGTCTTCCCCAACCTCACATGGCACTGTCCCCATGTGAATCTGTGTCTCTTCTTTATAAGGAAATCAATTCTACAGTGTTTGGGACCATGATAATCCAGTATGACCTCATTTAAAAAGATTACATCTTCAAAGACCCTACTTCCAAATAAGGTCACAGTCACAGGTAGCAGAGATTACACGGCCAACACAGTTTTCGGAGGGACCCAACTGAGCCCACTTAGACTCTTGCTTAGGCAAAAAGGTGTGCAGGGCACCATGAGAAATCCCACAGTGAGATCAAGGGACCAAGCTGTCATCTCTGAACAGATTATTTGAAAACCTTCACGGGTGTCTCCAAAACGCTGAGGATACACATTGTCCTCAATCTGTCATGGCCACGTCGTTGAAAGAAGCTCCCCAACAAACCACCATATCGCATCACCAGAGAAAACCCGTGGCACATGATATGCAGGTCAGACATTTTACACGGGGGAAGGAAGATGAACCAGGATTGCATTAATAAAGCGCAACCAAGGCTAACAAAACAACCATGTGGCAATAAATCACGCTGTCAGGGACAGCAGGCCTGTCCAGAGCGAGGCAGAAAAGACAGTGACAGCTACGGAGGGGCAGAAGTGGAAGAATGCGAGCCCTGAGGTACAGCTTGTCTAGACTTGGGGGAAAGAAAAAGGAGTACAGCAGTCACCGTACCTGGCTTCAGTGGGGGGCTATGGATGCCTTGTGATAACGGGGACATCACCTTCAGGAGAAACACAGGGCCATGCACACAACTAGGACTTCACTATGCAGCAGCAAGATACCCAGAGCTACTACTCTGTAATCCAGGGTCCCACGAGTGTTCAGAAGGGCTGGCTCCCAATTGCTGACTGAGACACAGGCAAGAACGACAGGCCCAGTGCCCAAGAACACAGGACCGCACTGAAGCACAGCTAGTGACTCCCCAGCTCTGGACCTCCCAGGATTTTAATTATGGCACAGGAAAGGCCTTGAGAGATCCCACACAACCAAGGTTTGGGAAGGATCTGCAGAGCTGGCTTTGTGAACACAGGACTCCACTCCACACTTCCCTGGAGCCTTAGCCTTTGGGAAGTCAGTACATTGAAACACGCATCCAGGCCCTTTGCTGTGCACACCTACGGCCTCATCACACTGTTGATGCCGGTTATCTGATGCTAATGGGTGCCTATGGCTGGCACTCATCCCAGATGTCTAACAAAAGCTCGGAGGACAACAGGATTCACTGTGGCAAGTAGTTTGGGAACCGTGGACCTGGGCCAACCCATCTTACAAATGAATTACTAAATGAACACACTGAACAACACTGTGGGACCACAAGAGAAGGACTGTTCAACTGAATGGTGTTGTCTAAAGTTCAGAGAGGTACAGGGACTTGCCCAAGGTCACAGAGCTGGTTAGTGATCCAGGCAGCTCTAGCACGGGACCTCCTAACACCTAGTTAGTGCTCTATGACACCTGAGCACTCTCTCTTGTCAATCTGCACAACAAACAAGAGGCAGTCACCCCCTTTTCTGCCCTCCCTGGCTTTCTATGTCTGCTTCTCCCACTAAGCTGGAAACTCCCTCAGTTCAGAGGCTGACCTTCCTCATCCTCTTTCCCAAAATAAAACTACAAAATGGTAGAGTATTTGCCCAGGATGTGAGAGGCCCCGGATTGGATGCTGAGCACCACAAAAAAAAGGGCGGGGTGGAGATGGGGAGGTAGGGGTGGAGGTACACAATGAGCTGAAATAAAGACTGAGAGGCAAAACCTGTGGTCCCGGGCACAATTACATGTGGTTTGAGCAAGTGGCTTTCACTGCTTAGAGTCTTCCACCTCCCAACCAGCATCATTTCCCCACTGGGGAGTGGAAGGAACTCCATCCAAGCATTATAGGGCGCCAGACACAGCAGTACACACCTGTAGTCCCAGCACCTCAAGAAGCTGAGGCAGGAGGATCACAAGTCTGAGGTCAACCTCAGCAACCTGGAGACACCCTATATCAAAATTTGAAAAAACAAGGACTGAGGATGAGGATGTAGCTCAATGCAGAGCATCCCTGGGTTCACTCCCCAGTACCAAAAAAGAAAAAGAAAAAAAAAAAAAAAAGAAGAAATACTATCACATGGAACATCTTTTCCAGCTACCATACTCAAGTTCACTTCAACAGGGCTGGGGCGGTGGTTCAGCAGTCACAGCACGTACCTAGCATATGTGAGGACCTGGTTCAAACCCAGCACCACATACACAACAAAGTGTCAGAGAAACAAAGGCCAGATGAAAAAATAAATAAAACGGATTCTCCTTTTCTCTCTCTTTCTCTCCCTCTTTAAAAAAAAAAGTGACAGACTGGGAGCATCAGCCACAATTAAGTAATTTCCATAGGGCAGAGGACAATCTCTTGCATGGAATCATTTGAACTAGCTCTCTTTTTTTTCCTATTTTAAGAGAGAGTGAGAGACAGAGAGTCAATTTTATTTTTCATCTGGTTTTTGTTTTTCCTCCACTGAACGTGTATGTGGTGCTGGGATTTGAACCCAGGTCCTCACATATTCCACCACTCCAGCCCATGAGCTAGTTCTCCGCATGCTAACTGGAAAACCTCCTTGCTCAGTGCGTGCCATGCTAACACTTCTTGTTTTGAATTGTTGGCAGGAGGGTGGTAGTGATGGTAACCATGAGATGACAAGCAGCTGCTGGACATTAAAGGTAGGAAGGGGCAGTTATCTGGACAAACCCATAGACTTGGTGTGGACTGCAGAAAATTTAGGAAGCAGTGCTCTTTGTTACAGGAAGCTACTCACACTGATTGCTCAAATCCTGTAGTCAAAGCTCAAGTGCTCCAAAACAGCTGAGCTTAAGCTGACTATATTATATACATGAGCTGGCTTGTCCATTAGGTCACACCATATTTCATGAGCACCAACTATTCACCAGACAAAAGGTTTGGTCTCAGAAGACACAAAAATGGGTAAGATGGTTTCCCATCCTACTCAGGATGGGGAAATGAGGAACACTGGTAAGAACAGACATTAAAAAGATAATTCCACTGCAAAATAAGCATTATAAACTAATGGGCAGGGGCTGGAGCAGTGGCTCAGTGGTTATGGCACTTGCCTGGCATGCACAAGGACGCGGGTTCAAACCCCAGCACCACGTACACACGAAGTGTCAGAGCATCGAAAGTCACGTGAAAAACTAAATAAAATTCTCTCTTAATAAATAAATAAACTAATAGACAAGATTGTTGGGGAACAAAAATTCAAATTCAGTTGTTTTTCTTTTGGTGTTTGTTTTTTTCTGGTACTAGGGATTGAACCCAAGGCCTCCTGCATGCTAGGCAAGCACTCTACCATGGAGATACGTGCCTGGTTCTGAAATTTTAAGTTTGCAGTGGTTTGGGAAAAGTTGTGCAGAGGTACAGATCACCAGAATTTTCAAGTAGATATGCAGCATCCAGAGAGAGGAACAGCAGCCAGGCAGGCACAGCATATGCAAAAGAAAGTCAGCGACAGGCCATGTGGCCATCTGAGCGACAGGAAATCTGGGGCTACTGCTGAAGGACTGCAGCGTGTGAATGAGCGGAGGGAAGGGAAAGGAACACAGCTTCCTTTAGGTGGTCAGGGAAAACACAGGAAATGGAAGAACTGAAGAGGACAGGTCAAAAGAGATTGAGACATTTTAATCAAACGTAAAAGACTTTCTCTGGAATCTAATTTGAACAATCACTCAGAATTTTGTCCCCCATGCTAGGGATTGAAGTCAGAGGTGCTCTAATGCTGAGCTACATCCCCAGCCCTTTTCATTGATTATTTTGAGACAGGGTCTCAATCAGTTGCCCAGGTTGGCCTAGAACCTGTGATCCTCCCACCTCAGCCTCTGGACTCACTGGGATTACATGCATGCACCAACACGCCCAGCTTACTCAGAATTTTCTTGCTAAACCATCAGACAAATTCTGACACAGATTGGATTTGGGGTGACTAGGAATTAGAGCTAATCTCTGTAGGTGCTACATTGTTTGTGTGCATCTTTCAGAGTTCTCACATATTAGAGAAATATTTCAATACAATGAGCTGATGCTTGGGGTTTCCTTTAAAGCAAAGCAGGAGATGGTAATGAGGGTTGAGAGGCAATGAGAATGGAACAAGATGCTACACGTCAATCAATGACACATGTGACCTGTGCAGTCCAATAAGGCCGCATCCACCTTTATACACTGTATAAACCTTCTGCATTATGAGTCACTGTTCCACGCCACTGAAACTTTCCATACTAAAAAGAGAGACACAGGGCTGGGCATGCAGCTACTGGCAGAATTTCTGCATAGCATGCATGAGGCCCTGGGTTCGAGCCCAATATCAATTTTTTTAAAAAAATGTGAGAGACAGATCTGGAAAGTTCCTGCTAAAGGATTTGTTCTTGAGCCTCTACACCTTGCTTCTGGACTTTCAGTTGAGCCTGCTAACGTGCAGATTCCCATGCAGCCCCACCAGAAAGCCTCATGCAGTAAGTCCAGGCCAAGGCCTTGGAATCCACTTGTCATAAAAACTCTCGATTATTCTAAAGCTGGTGGTCGGAGCCCCACTTGGAGACACATCACTCCAGGCACTAGGAAGTGCTGAGGCCTGTGACAAACTTGGCTGTGTTAAATTATTCTGGTGCTCTGTGAAAGATGGTTCTGGGGAGAGGCTGCCTGAGGGTTGCAGGAGGCTGCTACACCAGTCAGGGAGCAAGAGAGCCTGTGGCAGAGGGGCCAGAGAGGAGCGGATGGCTGCAGACACATTTAGGAGGCTGGATCCAGGAACCTTGTAACTGATCCAGTGCAGGGTTGAAGACTGAAGCATTGGGGATAACTCCAAAGTGTCCCCCAAGTTTGCCACTTTGTGTCCCCCAAAGCTCACGGCACAAAATCCT